>JAACJM010000119.1:0-260014 GCA_013368315.1 Tetrapyrgos nigripes
GAGATCACGCGTCGATCCTAGAGGGGGGTCTGGGGCGGTGAAAGAATTTGGGGACGTCATGTGACGCGATTGGGGGGGAGTGCACCACAGAGACCGTCCAAGTAGGTGAGGGTTTCTGAAGACATATTAAGGAAAAAATCGAGAACAAAATAAATGATAACGCACGGTGAGCATCCCGGTTCCTGACAAGGTCATCGAGATGGAGCTGTACGGGAGGCATGAAGACGAATGGGTGGAGGCGCGAATGAGATAGTGAATCTTAGTCTTGACGCGTGAAAAAGGCAGTCGAGAGGGATCACCGACCAAGTCAGTAGTGGAAGCACCGAAACCTAGTCAGTGCTAAGTGCTGGACTGAGCCAGGACTTGACGATATGAGGAAGAGAGAGGTGATAATAAAGAATAATTAATAAGCGCCGATGGGGATGTGACTCTCATGTGACCGTCCATCGAATTACTATTAATGTTAATGTAATTGACAAGTCGTTCTCCGCCTCTACCATCAATTCATCTTCTTCGCTGCGTGAGTCCTGGCTTGGCCAGCACTCGACACGGCTTGGTCCTGTGTCTTTAAGCCGACTTGGTTGGCCATACAACTCCCTTCGTTTTCGTTTTACAGATCTCGTTCTGGACTTTTTGCAATCTGAAGACTTTGGCGAGATTGTGGGCGTTAAACTGTGTACGTTCTTTTGGCACGTCTTTTCGGCTCTTTTCTGGATGATTATTGATGTGCTTTCCTGCAGGCTACGGTCTATGGGACTTGACGCTGGTGTTTACTGTATCATCTATGGAACGGTTAGCTTTGCTGACCCCCACGACGAAAAGTCGTGGATCTTCTGTACGGTCTGCTACCTACACCAGCCAAGAAAGCAGTTTACTGCAATCCAACCAGGTACGTTGTTTTCAGCATTTTCTTGCCAAGTACTTTCACTCAAGTCTTGCAGGTTTCTCTCGGCAATTTCAAGACTTCTGGCGACTCTTATCTTATTCGCTGCGTGAGTCCTGGCTTGGCCAGGACTTGACACAGGCTTGGTCCTGTGTCTTTAGCCAACTTAGTTGACCATACCACTCCCTTCGTTTTCATTTCACAGATCGCGTTCTGAACTTTTTGCAACCTGAAGACTTTGGCAAGATTGACGGCGTCAGCTGTGTACATTTTTTTGGTACATCTTTTTCGGCTTCATTTCTGGACGATTATTGATATGCTTGTCTGCAGGTTACGGACTACGGTACTTGACACTGGTGTTTACTGGTATGATCTATGGAACGGTCAGCTTTGCTGACCCCATGACGAAAAGTCGTGGATCTTCTGTACGGTCTGCTACCTACACCGGCCACGGCAGGAGTTTGCTGCAATCCAACTAGGTACGTCGTTTGCAGCATTTTCTTGCTAAGTGCTGTCACTCAAGTCTTGCAGGCTTCTCTCGGCAATTTCAAGACTTTCGGCGACTTTTATCTTATTCGCTGCATGAGTCCTGACTTGGCCAGGACTCAGCACAGGCTTGGTCCTGTGTCTTTAGCCAACTTGGTTGGCCATGCAACTCCATTCGTTTTCATTTTACAGATCGCGTTCTGAACTTTTTGCAATCTGAAGACTTTGGCGAGATTGAGGGCGTCAGCTGTGTACATTCTTTTGGTACGTCTTTTTCGGCTTCCTTTCTGGATAATTATTGATATGCTTGCCTGCAGGTTACGGACTACGGGACTGGACGTGTTTACTGGTATGATCTATGGAACGGTTAGCTTTGCTGACCCCCACGACGAAAAGTCGTGGATCTTCTGTACGGTCTGCTACCTATACCGGCCACGGCAGGAGTTTACTGCAATCCAACTAGGTATGTCGTTTCCAGCGTTATCTTGCTAAGTACTGTCACTCAAGTCTTACAGGTTTCTCTCGGCAATTTCAAGATTTTTCGCGACTTTTATCTTCTTCGCTGCGTGATCAAGTCCTGGCTTGGTTTACGTTTTACAGATCACGTTCTGGACTTTTGCAATCTGAAGACTTTGGCGAGATTGAGGGCGTCAACTGGGTAGATTTTTTTGGTACGTCTTTCTCGGCTTCCTTTCTGGATGTTTATTTATATGCTTGTCTGCAGGTTACGGTTACGGACTACGGGACTGGACGCTGGTGTTTCACTGCTATGATTCAGCAGGAGGTGACTGGAATCAGCTTGGTACGTTTTTTTCGGCATTTTCTTGGTACTCTCACTCATATTTAAGTCTTGCAAAGACTTGCTCTACCAAACCAATATGTATTTCAGACTGTCTCTTCCACTTCTTTCTTCAAGTTCGCTTTGGTATGCCGTGCTTTGCTCACGAGAGTTAAAGTCACAGCAGCTCCAGCCAACATCAGTAAAACCCCGTCCCTCAAGCTCTTACTCCAGTCCCCAGTGGCTGCCACCATTGAACTCACTTTTGCGACTAGGGACGCTGTACTATCCAGCTTCTCCTTCAATTGTACGACTTCATCGTACAACGTCTTGATGGCCCTCATAACTTCCTGCCCCCAGTCACTACTCCCAAGTACGGCGTCGAATTCACGAAGTTCCATGGTCGGGGATACCGTGACCATGATTGACACCGTCTCTATAGCTGTTTGTCTGCTAGTACCACAGGCCATAGAAAAACGCACTCACCCGTCTCCGTGGTCAGTGATGCCGTGACGGTCACGGTCTCAACTGTTGGGTCGTTGGTAGCGCACGTTAACACGTTGTCCAGTGCACCGCCATCACACTCGGTCGTCTTCATGGCCGGGAGCACCGTGACGGTCTTCGTATGCGGGGACATCGTAACCGTCATCTTCTCTGCCATCGTGACGGTCATCGTATCCGGGGACATCGTAACCGTCATCTTCTCTGCCATCGTGACGGTCCTCGTATCCGGGGACATCGTAATAGTCATCGTATCCGTTATCGCAATGACGGACGTGACAGTCTCTGTATGTTTTGTTGGACTGGCGTTTGAAGTTCCTGCTTCGAATACTGTCGTCATTGGGGACGGATGAGGGAACCTTTCTCCTGAGATTACTACTGGGTCAACTGTATGAGCAGAACCGGGTTGCACGAGTGTAGTAGTGGAGGGACCTTCATGACTGGACGTCGGTCGAGAGCCATAGTAACCAAGAGCTAAGGCTGTCAATGCCACGACCAAACCCAGTACATTGATGAAACAGGATTTCCAAGATTCGTTCTGTAGCCGAGACTTTGGTGCTGAAGAGGGCGGACCTGGTGCTCCTCCTTCCTCGAGTGTGGGCGATTTCGTATCCCGATTTGGGGAGGTGGAGAGGGGAATTCCTCGGGGTGTTTCAGGTGCTATCGTCTCGTTGTATTCGTAGACGGTTATCGAACCGTCCCGCCCATCTCTTGTCCCTGCCGCAATTCTTTCCACGCCTTTATCATCGTCGGCCCATGTTGCCTAGGAAGAGTATTCAGCTCGTCATAATCTCCTTATGTGTCCAGGATTTCACATACCAGAGAGAATACCGAGCAATCCGGATCATCTAATAGTGCAGGCATGTAAATGTATCGTTATATTATCTGAAAATTTTTGCTCACTGTGGTCGTTTAGTATCTCTACTTTCCGGCCGGTATTGTGATCGATGATGAAGGTGTTTCCCCTTGCAGAACCATACACCAACCATTGGCCGTCTGCGAGGAAGCCTACCGGCAACACTCCGTTTTTGTGTTGCAATCCCGTGGCCGAGACAAGCTGCCCATACTGGGCAATGTCTGGTTTACTGACCGGATTGGTGGCATAGAGCTCTATGCCGTCGCATAGGTTATGAGCCGCAACAACCCAATATTGTTGACGTTGATATACGTCCCAGGATGCTCTGAAAGTAATCAGAACTTGGAGTGCAACTATTCGGTGTTGATTGTACACACAGGAAGTGTCCTCGTCGTGGACCCAGCGTCCAGTACAGCCGGAGGTTGGCGACGTTCGCCGTGTTGTCACGATGCACATAGTAAGCACTTGCGCGCGTGCATGAGCTTGCAAACTTGTACTTCAAAGTCACAAAACATACCTTATGCCGTGCTCAAGGTAGCCCACCACTATAACCACTTCTTCTGGTCCTTCTTTAACCTTCATCCCACTTATTACTGGCTCCGAGTCTTCCTTTTCCGACGGAGGAGGTAGTGTCGTCGCAGGTCCTCTCCTCACACCTACAGTCTCCTTTAGTGCTTGCCCGTAGCGCTGAGATATCACTCACGGGTGTCTAGTGCGTACGCTACCACCCTCCCTCCATCTCCTGCGAATAGAAGACGGGCATAGTTTGAAACTGCCAAGGCTGTTATCGGACCTTTCATATCTCTGAAAGTGGTCAATTGGAAGTCGTGATGCTGCTGCATCTGATCGTCGGTCAGCGTACAACTACGTGTTCGTGGTATGTCAACTCACAAAGTGTTTACTAGCACGATGAATGTGCCCGTTAATTTCTCCAACGAACAACATTTCTGAGCTGGCGTCTTTTCCCCAAATGAGGGCCGTGATGGAAGATGCAAGCTGGTATGATGCTGGTGGATACTTGGTACCCAGGGCGAAAATTCGGAGTTCACCTGATTTTGTGCCTGCGGCTACAAGATCGCCTCCAGTAGAGAAGGCCACAGAAGAGACCACGGCGTCCCGAAGGGTTAGTTTACTGTGGAGGACGTAAGGTGGTTCCAAGTCTGCCATGGCCGTGGTTTCTTGCATCCACGAAGCTATTTATCTCGGGTTCTCTTCCTACATGAGGACTGGCAAAGAAAACCTCGTGTAATACAGATCTCTAGATCTACTTTACGTCATAATCTAAACATCAACCAGAACCCAGCCAGCTTCATGTTGCAAATATCAGTATCGATATCGGGCATCTCATGATATCACTTACGCGTATACCTGAGGGTCATGAACGAATTCATATTGCTCTTCCGTTGGCCTGACGTACTGCTGCAATAGGCGCTGCGGTTGAGTGCGAAGCCAGTTCTGATTATATGCGTTCCTGGGTAGCTGTGGGACGAATTTCCCGTCGACGTAGATGTCAGGATCCCCCAAATCTTGAGGGCGAATTCGTTCGTGCGGAGGGCTTCCGTGGAAATTTCTGCTGTCGAATCGATACAGCAAGGCCATCCTGTCAATCGTATGCATGAACGCTGCCAGTACCGGCGCTCGCCAACGCGGATAACGAACATGATAGACACGCTGGTATGGCGAGATCTGCACCTCCTCGTCGCTTGACATACCATCAGTGCCGAGTCTCTCGATGAGCTCCTTATGGCGACGAAGTTGCTCGGAACGTAGCACCGTGAGTAAGCGGCGCTGGAACATCTGGAACAACAGATTGATTAGTAGAACTTGTGGAATGCTGGCAGAGAATGCGAGTTCGTACGTCGGATTTTCGGTGCTTCCTCCTGTCCAGCTTCTTTCGTTCTTCCTCCTGCGCGAGCCCTTTCTGCGCCCATCTGTATTCCTTGATCAGGCCTCTCACTCGTTCAAGAAATGCTTTCTGGATGTTGAGGCGGTCTGACTCTCCATATGGTGTATGTCCGTCAAGAATCATTATGTCAGCGAATACTCGCGCTGCAGACGCATTCCAAGCGTGTCTCGGTGTTCCTCCCAGATAGATCCGGAATCTGTCCCCGTTACAGCAATCTGGACTGTCGCCTTTCGGGTCCCATGTCGCTGCGAACCTGTCGGCTTCGTTGCTAGTCGGGTCGAGGACCAGTTGTCGACGTGCCAATAATTTCTTCAAGTAATCCCGAATGGCTTTCTACAACCATCTCGACGTTAGTAGCGGGAATCCAGAGCATTTCATGATCAATCAGTTACCTGGAACTTGTTGACCTCTGGTGGTCTCGCTTTGCTCAACGTTGTCCTTTTGGGTGGCTTGGACGGAAAACCTGATGTCCTGGCAGCGGTTGCCGTTGTTTCTGGAAGACGTCCCGACCTCTCTAGCGCAGAGATCAGTCTGTTGAAGTTACGATCTATATTCGCGTTCATCTCAGCTAGGGCATTGAGAAAGAATCCACCATTCTGAGGCTGCGGTTGTTGCTGTGAAACAGTTGCAGTGAATCAGCTTGGAATTGTCGACAAGCTCACCCCAGCAAATCTATCCTCTTCCTCGTCGGACTCAGGTGTCGTACTAGGTGGACGGGCAGTCTGGTTCGATGACTCGCTTGTGTATCCGCCATCCTCATGGAATCGCAAAGGATCACTGTTATATTGGAATGTCCCTGGACGAATGTTTGGACGTGGTGGCTACAACAGTAAAACTCGTGTTTCGTTCAAGACAAGACGAACACTCAACTCACCGCTGCACTGGGGCCGGCCCCTGACATTATGGAATAACCAGAAGAATGTGCTCGATTTGCAATTGAGAGAGAAGTTCAAGACAATGTCAGATATAACCAGATGACATCCAGAAGCAGCGGCATTAATTGCTCGTGTTGGCCGTGTACATGTGCCGGGCACAGGCCAGGCGAGCATTGTATGTTCATGTTGTCATTATCTCACTTCTAGATCTTCACAAAGGCGCGAGCCTTTCAGACATACTCTAGATATTCCCATCTTCCTCTACCCGTGCACATTCCCAATAAAGTATGTCCATGGACAAGTGCGCTCTCAACGGTCGGGAGAACGTAAGTCACTCTTACCCTCTACTGAATGACGCTCTAAGCAAGCTGTAGAATTCCTGGTATCGTTTCAAAAGTGACTTCCCCAAGAAATTGAGGACGACCGGAAGGTGAGAGGTTTTGGAATTTGCACTCTCGAGACTTGTAACAAACTTTTTTACATCAAGCATCCCAGCTACTGAGTTGGAACCGGAGCCCACTTCTCACCCTGTGAGTCACTTTCCTCTGAGATAGCGATGCACGAACATAAGACCCCATGGTGTAGCATTCCATCCCGAAGAGCCTCGAGGAATGGGTGCACCACTGGCTGCCTGCGGAAGATGACTATACTCTGGCGCTTCAAATCTTGTCTCGACAGCATCTCACAAGCCAAGGTTCTTTCACCGAAGCCGACAAAAACTCATTACTGATGATAACTGGGATACAAAACTGGGATACACAAACCCGAGATGTTTTCTTCAGCGTAGCTGAAGACCATGTTAGGAAAAGGTGAAGTCTATATCGCTCGTTCCGAGACCGTCACTCATACCAATTCAGGTCGAGATCCAAACCTGATATTCCTTCTACCCAACATTCCTATGAGAACACGAAATTCTTCACCATTCTCAGCAAAATCTCTGCCCTCAGCACGATCCCCATTATGACTGAACAAGAAGCAATCGATCTAGCGCATGCGTTGATGCGCCTCGAAGGTATGAAGAACGACGGCCATGACCCATACCCTGCGATGCACCGCCTTCTCGTCAACCAACCATTTCAATGGGATGCCGGAGACTGGAATAGATTGGAGGAATTTGTTGCAAGCGTGTTCGAGTTTAAAGTGCCCTTTCCGACTACATCGCCCAGTCAACCTGCGGCTGATACCTCCCCGTCCAATCCTGTTTTTTCTCCACCGCCACCACAACCACCACAACCACCACCACCACCACCACCACAACAACAACCACCACCACCACCACCACCACCACCACCACAACAACCACCACCACCACCACCACCACCACCACCACCACACCATACAGCGCCGAGTCAACCTGTGGCCGATATGTCCCCGTCCAATTCTGTTCCTCTTCCTCCTCCTCCTCCTCCTCCTCCTCCTCCTCCACAGCCAACACAACCTCCACCACCGCCGCAACAACAACAAGATTCTGCCGCTACCAGAGCTTTTACGCCTCCAACGGTCGTACCCGTTCCTATAAATGTTGATCCTGCTCCTGACACTGGAGCTTCCCTCGCGAATCAGTTCGTTGATCTTCCACATCGCTTTTCACTATGGCTGACTTTTCTCGGAATGATCTAGGTCTTCACGGGAGCCTGACAGGAGAGCTCCACACCCACATTTCTCCAAGTAAGCCAATCTTCGTCTGCGGTTACTAGCACTTCTTAAGGATTTTGCAGCAGCTTTGGCTACGCTCAAGAAAACAGAAAGTGGGTACTGAATCGCAGCGGCTGCTTCTCAAGCTTACTAGTCGATCTTAACAGTGCTTCCGGCCCATTCCCATCGGTCTCTCAAAGCGCATTCCCGACAACAGGGCAGACCACCTCTGCCTTCCTTCCAGTCTCGCAGGGACCTGGATTCTTTCCCTCGGTCTCGCAGGGACCTGGTTTCCTTCCCTCGGTCTCGCAGGGACCTGGATTCTTTCCCTCGGTCTCGCAGGGACCTGGTTTCTTTCCCTCGGTCTCGCAGGGACCTGGTTTCTTTCCCTCGGTCTCGCAGGGACCAGGCTCCACCTTCTTTCCTTCAAATTCGCAGACGGGGTTTCCAGGGACACAGCCAAGTACTTTCACCCTTTTCCCCTCAAATTCGCAAGGGACAACCAGGAGAGGTCAGTCTCAGTCAGCTATCTCCTCGACTTCCACGGACCGAGACTGTTTCGACTCATTGACCACCATCATACGACCCAACGGCATGTCAGACACCGTATCCTTGCGGTACACAATCATACACTCCTACACAGCGAGCAAACCCCGCACCCCGACCTGGTACGGTCTTACCAAGGGGCCCTTCGAGATCAGTGGATTTGGCCCCTCCCTGCTATCTCAATACGACTCCCCCGAAGACAAGGAACGAAGGTGCCTGGTGGTTGTCCACCAAAACACCGACACTGGGACTCGGAAACTCTTTGTAAGGCAGATATCCGACCAGACGCACCGTTGGAAAGCGTACGAGTGGGATCCTCAGGCAATTGCGTTGCAAAAGATCGAACACCCCGACGGTGGGATTTACCTCTCGCTGGGAACGGGTGCTCTGCACGCAGAGAAAGATCCTAGTCCTGCATGGGTTCTAAGCGCAGCAATCCAGGGCCAGCAGTACAAAGACTTCATGGACACTAGGCAACGGGCTCCCGCAGGCTCAAAGAATCGGCAGCCTGATGCTGTCAGGTTTGAAGCTCCGAAGACGTTTTGATTGCTCGATAGTACGATACATATAGACATGCTTTCTTCCTATTTGATCAATATTAATTATGTCAGTGAATCCTTCAGCACTAGTACTCTAGATCTGTCAGCTGAGCTTCAATGTTGCCAATCACCCTCCAGTGTTTCCTTATCTAATTCATGCGCTTATGTCTTAAAAACGTCTGCGTTCAAATCCGTCTCAGGTTAGAATCCATCTAGTTCCTGGATCATGGCTACAATAAGCAGTCCATCATATACATGTGTGCCGTTTGCGGTCATTCTCTTCATGTGCGGGGACGGCTGCAAGCTCGTCACATAGCAGTTGATGTATGCTGATGTATTGATGCTTTCATGATGTTCTAGATCTGGGGTTTTTTGATTCCTTCGAATTCAAGCGACGTATTTGCCGGACACGACCCACTGCACTGCTGTAATCATGACTTCTACACGCATATTCAGAAGAGAACAATGTGTTGTCTCACCTCGCGGTGTGCAGAAATGGGGATAGTTTTTCTGTATGTCGGGTATATCCTTCGGAGAGCCCTAATCATGAGGTCGATAATCTTGAGATTTATATTCACTCCTATACATATCATCCAGCACCTTCACACTTCAGTGTGCTATGGTGTGCATACTTTCTCCGCGATATTAGTTATGGGGTTTCAGTAAGAATTCTAGATTCCTAGGCGCTCGTCCGATGTCCTATGCTGGTTTACTCTTGACATACTGGGCTACCAACGTCAACTTCCGCTGTGGAACCCTGCAAGCTGGCAGATCATCGATATTCTGATGTATCGCGAATTCGTTCATGCTCAAGTCTCCGCATGGACACGCTTCCTCGGTGTTTGTTCTTGGATACTCGGAGCAGCCTGTGGATTTAACTAAAACACCCAGACAACCTGCTGTCAGAAATCCAAACTCTCCCAGTTTTTCGCCTACTGCAACGCACTATGCCGTCCCGCACCGCTATCAACTCTCGTACCCGCCGTACAAGGCCTTCTCCTACCATTCCTCCTTCAATTCTCGCACAAATCATCCGAAAGAGAAAATCGGCTTCATACGCTCTTCACAAAGCCATTCCGGATAACAACCACTTTAATCTTCTCTTCGCTATGGACAAGGATGATCAAGTGTCAGTGAGTACCTCTTTTTTTCGATTACTCCTGCGCTTGCTGACATGTTTTCTCTCTCTCTCCTTTCTGAAGGCCGCGGATACCCTTGCGTATGTCTTGAGGAACCAAACCCCTGATATCCAGCAGACGAAGGCAAAGGTCGCTCCCCACTCGATAAACACTCGGGCCTATATAGGTCTCGAGGGCCTCTTTACCGAGATCCCCAGGACAGCAAGATTCGAGATCGAAGTCGCTTACCACGTTACGCACCGAGGGCAAGTTGCGGAGGCTGGTAACGAAATCCCTTCATCATTCCGACACTTCATGGTGTCGGCCTACTATGACCCAAAGCAAACCATCAACCCAATCCTGGACCGTTGGGGAATCAAATGGAGAGGGGAGCTAGTCATACTTCCACTTATAGATAACCCCAGGCACTGCATTTTCTCCAACGAGCGTGCTCCCAAATACATGCTCAAGATAGTAGCGATGCGGTGCGTCTCTTCGAATTGGGGTCGTGCCGCTCAGCTTGTTTACATGTTCACAGTTTCTGTAACCATTTATTAGAGTCGTGGCAGTCTGGAGGAAGAAAGGGCTGGGGATTATTTTTGAGCTGCTGATTTTGTCGTCTCATGCCCTCTCATTGATCACTATATGCACGATTATTTACATGCCTATATGTACTTATATGCTACTCTACTATGACATCCATTCCCTTTGCTATTTTCTTGATCATAAGGTGAAACACGTAGGTTCACGTCACATCCTGTGAACGTGTCAAAAACTCTTGTAACTCATAACCGTCTTGAAGACTTTGTGGGAGTCCGAAAACCTTCCTATTATGGTATCCTACAAACCAGTACAAATTATGGACCGCATGTTGGCTGCAGGGTTTCCATTTTTGAAAACTCAAGGAGACGATTGCTACCCATACATTACGGTCCTCTCCAATTGGAAATCGAGGGATGGAAGCAGGCAATTGGGACTATACATGCTCAAACTGGTCAGAGTGGTTGATAAGTTACGTCATTTGCACTTGATCATTCGAGTACTTCACTGTGACGAGTTCTTCTTTTTTTTTTGGCTCTTTATTTAACGACCAGCAGGCCAGACTAAGGGCCAAGGCATTGGGGCAGGCGGCCCCGGTAGAGTAACTACAATAAGTATAGTACTGAGTATTCTAAGTATAGTACCGGTCCCGGGACAGGCTGTCCTCATCCACACGTTGGTTTGACTGGGTTGTTTACCGAACTGTAAGGTAGAGCCTAGTTGTCCTGTCCGGCATTGTGTGACCCTGCCGAACACTTCGCGGTTCAGGCCGTACTTCGTCTCTTTCATTAGCTGCGTGGGTTTGAGAGATGGCGGGATTCGGTTGGCAGGGAGGTAGTGGCTCGCGATCGAGCGGTTTTCCCACTTCCGTCTCCACTGCTTCTCTTTTCGATCCCTGTTTCGTCGGATAGGTTGCGGTGCGTCATTTGTCTCTGTAGCCGAAAACCAATAAACAAAAAGTCAAACAATGAAGAAAAAAAAGGCAGTCCTGGTACTCAGATTCCCGTTGCGCAGATATCCAAGGCAAGGTCTCCTCTTCATGAGTAATTTGGCCAGCAAAGCTCACTCGTCCTTAGATTCCCATTGCGTGGGTGTCCCAAGTTGAGTTTGCTGTGCTCTGCCATGGCTTTGAATATCGCTGAGAGAAATAGAAATGACGCACGGAAAGTGGCTGCATGGCAATGGCACCAGAGCAAGGGTAGGCATGGACGATACTGTCAGCAGTCGCGTTACGACGTTGTTTTAAGGTTTCCAGAGTACTAAACAACAAAATGTCAGAATAAAATAAATGATAGACTGAGAAATAAAGACGTACAGGACTTTGAGTACAGTAACGGCACTAGAGGTAGAGTAGACGCTGACGATACCGTCAGGCAAGTCACGCAGTGTTGTTTTGACGTTAGTTTCTTCGTACGTGACTTCGTGTTCCAATCCATCTCTCGTCGTTGACGATATTGCAGGCATCCTTGGCCAAACCGTTGCGCGTTCGTTCCCAGCGATGCCAGTGTGACTAGGGACCCATGAGATTTCGAGACACAGGACCAGCGAATAAGATAAGAGTCGCCAAAAGTCTTGAAATTGCCGAGAGAAAAACGACGTACCTAGTTGGATTGCAGTAAACTCCTGCCGTGGCCGGTGTAGGTAGCAGAAGATCCACGACTTTTCGTCATGGGGGTCAGCAAAGCTAACCGTTCCATAGATGATACAGAGAACACCAGCGTCCAGTCCCGTAGAGGCAAGCATATCAATAATCATCCAGAAAGGAAACCGAAAAGATGTACCAAAATGTGCACAGTTGACGCCCTCAATCTCGCCAAAGTCAAGTTCAAATTGCAAAAAGTCCAGAATACGATCTGTAAAACGAAAGAGCGAGTTGTGTGGCCAACCAAGTTGGCTTAAAGACACAGGACCAAGCCTGTGTCGAGTGCTGGCTGAGCCAGGACTCACGCAGCGAAGAAGATGCATATGGTGGTAGTAGGAAGGAGAGCAACCCACCGCGTCAATAATTCCATGGTCACATCATTGGCGCTTATTAATATTATCACCCCTTTTTCTCATATCGTCAAGTCCTGGCTCGGTCCAGCGCTTAGCACCAGCTAGGTCCGGTGCTTCTACTACTGACTTGGTCGGTATATATCATATCATTAGTCCCCAATCCCTCCGGTTAGCCTGGCACTTATGTCGGAAATCCTACGACAGATACTTCTGTGGGAGAACGAAGTTTCCTTTTATCGCAACTTCTGGGTACCCTGCGGTCCACTTGTCTTTCTGAATACTCCAACACTCCCCTATGCTTATTCTGAAGAGGAAGAAGAAGCACCATCCCTTAACCAAGGCCGTCTTGCCCTGTCCTCCACCGGTAGTACTGCAGATCAAGCCGCACTCTCTGGCAATCGAACGTTTCTTAATGTTCAGAGGGCACTGCATGATATCCTTTCTGACCTGCATGTTCTATGCGAAGGGTTGGGATCTGACCAGGAAAGTCTAGCTAGGGACAGGCTGGAAACGACTATTTCCATGGAGTTGGTCCGGATGCACCAACAGAAATGTTTGCAGTGGGATCAACAAATCATGGATTCTTCGATGTTCAACGGCATTCCTACTGTTTTCACCGGTTAGTCTTCCTTTCTCATTTTTCTCGGGTGTTCTGACTTTTTACGTAGATCGTTACTTTCATTCCAAGGCTCCCAAGCATCCAGCTATCAGAGCAGCGACCCTTAGCGTCCTCATTCAGCAGAGCCTCTTTGGATCCACTCGAAGAGCAGCTGCTGTCCAAATTCAGTCTCTCAAAGACACTCTCATAGCCGTTGGCGTCCCCGATACTCTCATCAACGACATTCCAGACGACCCTCGGACCATCCAAAAATGGTACGACGTTGATCCAGTCTTGACGACCTATCTCAGTTGCCCCATGTGTTTCAATTTACACGACATGGATCCAGATATTCGTCGCTGCTCTGCCTGTGAAGCAGAGCTTTGGAAAACATCCACGCTCAACGGAAAGGAGTTAACGTTGCCGACTCCTATCCGAAAGTATGAGCACCAGAGAATGGAGCACTGGCTGGGCCGATTACTCTCTAGGAAGGGGATTGAGGACATCATTGATGCGTATCGACTGGATTACGAGAGAAAGCCGTGGTCAACCCAAGGACAGTCTATTGACGATATCATGGAGTCTATCATTGTCCACAAGCTTAAAGCTGTAGACGGCAAGCGATTCTTCGACTCTCCCGAGGGCGAGGGACGTTACATATTCGGTTTTGCAGCCGATGGCTTTGATCCCTTCCATATGAAGGTAGCTCATCAGTCTGCCCATGCTACTGGCCTTTGGATGGTCCTCTATAATTTCCCACCTCACCTGCGATATTTGCCGGAAAACATGTATCTGGTGGGCGTTATACCTGGCCCCAGGACACCGTCGGTTATTCGCGGACAATTCGGCCCTACTCTCAAATTGGTGGTGGATGATGTGACCAAATTTGAAGGTGGGGTCAGATTTTCTCGCACGTACAAATATCGTCGGGGACGGGTTTGCAAGACCGCTTGCGTCATTGTTCTGGCAGATGCGTTAGCTTTGCGAGAGATTGGTGGCTTTCCTTCCGCAACTTCTCAGTTTCCATGCACCACTTGCCTGCTTCCTCTGCAAGATCTGCGAAATCTCGACAGAGAGCACTGGCCACGCAGGGAATTACTCCCGCATCTTGAGAAGGCTGTGGATTGGAAAAATGCCAGAACCCCTGCGGAACAGGACAGATTGTTCGAGGCTAATAAGATCAGATGGTCGGAACTCAACAGGCTCACCAATTTCAACATAGTTCTATCATCCCCAGCGGAATATTACCATTTATTCTTTTTAAATGCACTACAGGTCCATTGTCGGGAGACTTGGGGTATTGACCTTGCCAATGATGGAGGGGATGGAACTCCAGCCACTGACATGATCGTCGACGACTCTGAACCAGAAGGCGACGACACTGTACAATACAAGACACGTCAAAAAGACAATCTTCTAGAAGACGTCGTTCACCATCTTGTTAATGTCTGCAGCTCTACCTTTCCTCACATCAGCTCCAACGCTCGACAGTATTTGACCGATTGGACCCACACTCCACAGGACAGACCCCTTCCCAGTCCATCTGCAGGACCGGTTCCGCCGGTTCCGCCAGGAGGGCATGAAAGGAGACGGCCTCCAAATCTTTCTCTCGACCCTCGGCCCGAACTAAACATCACGGACAAACACCAATATCTGAAGTGCATCAAAGCGCTGTATCGTTACGTTCATATGCCTGGCAGTCTGACCCCGGAGGATATCTCAACCCGTGGTAGTCTTCTTGTGTTGCGTCTGTTACTCAAAGACTGCGGTCTTCCTGATGACAAACGGCTCAAAATCGAGTGTGTGGCTCTGCTGATAACATGGGTAAGTCCATTTCACCTCTTCCACCAGACTGTAGTCTTAACGTTCTTGTAGGTTGATGATCATTTTCCCCCAATACCACCTGAATTTTCGAGGCCATCAGTCCGTGGAAATGCGGTTTTGGGGTCTGATGTAATGTCCCAGGTGCACGCCGACATGAAGAAAACTCTCCTGCCATCATGGATCAGCCCTGCTCCGGGAGATTGGGGATCTTCTCGCCGCGGCAAGCTCTCTGCAGATGAATGGCGAGTCATTGGGATTGTTCATCTTCCCGCAACCCTCATCCATCTATGGGGAGTCAACGCTAGCTCCAGAAAATTGGAAATGTTAGAGAACTTCATGTGTCTCATAGCAGCTATACGGCTAGCAGGGTTGCGGTCAGTGAAGTTGGAGCATATCCGACTGTATGAGACTAATGTGAAGATGTACCTGACAACTCTACAAAGTCTTTATGGTTCAGCAGAGGTTAGTGTCTACAAACCGCACCATCATGTCATGGTACACCAATGCGAGGTGATGTATTGGTTTGGCCCTGTACATGCTCGAAATACTAGCTGGGTGGAGCGGTACATATATACAATGCAGGAGCAGAACTTGAACAACAAGTTCGGTAAGTTACAGCTTCAATCTCCTTCTTCAATTTATGACATTGGAAACTAGGTCAGTTAGAAGGAACTATGATGCGCTCTTGTTCAAGGACCGCCAACTTGCATGCACTCCTGAAAGAGGATTCTGCATCTCGGCAAGTTCTGGTTCGCACAATCGAGAAGCTCGAGAAATTGCAGAAGGAAGATTCTAGAGGCACTCGAACAGCTAATCTAATTGACCCTGACAATACTGGGGTATCTGAAAAAGCCCAGCCCGATCTTCTGCCTGACGTCCACCTTCAAAGGATAGCTCATGTTCTGGACAATGTTTATGGTTGTAATCTCTACTCCCAGAATTGGAACGCACTCCGTAGAGCTGTTGGCAGGGTGAAAAATGTTTCACTGAGAGGTGTTCGCTTTTCCACAAACTTGGCACATCCAGGAAATAGCCGTGTCTTGTGTCGGAAGCTACACTCACCGGAAGAAGTAGTTTGTAGGATTGAAAGCATCTTTACATATAGTCATTTCACTCCGAATGGTATCCAAACCGAATGTTTACTCTTTGAAGTGCAGCCTTACTTGCCATTATCAAACGACAAAGCTCCAGCTTATCACCCTCTGGATCAAATGTACAAGAAGTTTGGGTATACTTTGGTTGGCGACGCTAGTCCAGTTCGAGAAAGTTCCTTTGTCATAACTGGCGAGAATATTTGTTCTCACTGGGCTGAAGTGACTCTGGAAGCGGGTGTCCATGTTGTAATCCCCTTAAGTGAGGTAAGTACAGGCTTAAACTTGTACATTGTCTATAACTCATCTGTGAGGTCTGTAGCTTCGCCCCTGAGAAAGTGAGCTGGAAGCATATTTTTGATTTTGATTTTGATTGTTTGGATGGCCAAAGGACAAATTTACAGTACTGGGGTACTTTTGTCGTCAGTTGTATTTTTCATAGTTGACATAAGGCTCCAACCGTACTATCTATTTACTGTGTATATACGGTTATACTGTATACAGAATCGTATATGTATAGGCCCGCACCGAGCTTTTTATACATACAGTGGTTATACAGTTTATACGGTTTAAACAGTTCGTGACCTCCTCTTGGGAGCTGAAGCGTTGAGAACGGGATTCTGCCACCGACTTCTATTATACATCCTTACCCAAATTTGGGCTTCCGAATGACAGGATCCTGATTAAAAAAATCAATGACCTGTGAGGCTCTAACGGCGAGGACTTCAGAGACATCCCTCTTCCTTCCTTGCCCACCTTCTCCAGGATGGAAAAGGCTCGTGCAGAACGAACAGTGCGCCTTTTGAAAACCCTGGTAGCCAAATTGCCGCTCTCTATATATTCCTCTCGCAACACCAGACGACCGAATCTCCGAGGTCTTCAAAAATGTACCAGAACCCGATGATCCCGAAGAACGATGGCCCGTCTTCAATCGCTGAATAGACCTACTCTTTGGCAACGATGTCCGTGATCCAACTACCAATAGACTCTTGCATATTCGACGGGGTGCATTCGGTATGGATCTAGTCGTGGAATATCTTGCAAAGTCTGCGGACGCCGGCTATTCGCGAAGCTCTTCTCAGCACGGTTTGAATCAAAGGCGGGCTATTGGACATCAATCCCCCCTCCGTTATCCGTAGAAAACACGGCTCGACCACCGAGCACGTATAGTAAACAGTTTTATACAGACGTATCCGCATAAATAATTGATTTGCCCTATACATCAGTACGGTTAGAGCTTTAAGTTGACATGTATACCATCTCCTTACACGAACAAGTATTTTTAATGTTTCGAGAACACATTTACAATTTCATTTCGAGTACAAGATACATCTCAAGTCATCACGACATACAAAACGTTTGACGAGCCAAAGACAGTCCAGTCAACACATCTGTTCCAGGGGTCCCCGTCCATTGACTTGATTGGCCTTCTGCAACTTTCCCCTTTCACTTCCTCGGGCACTTCCTGAATCTTTCCCTATTCCTTGCTTTCTGGCGCTCACTATTCTTCTTCTTCTCTTTGACGAAAGCCCGGCCGTTTTCGAAGCACTGCTGATTTCCAAACCAAGCTCGGTGGATAATGCGGATCCGTTCTTTCCTCGCAAGATACTGGTTGCAGTTCTGACCTGAGGGATAAGAGCAAGTATTTCAGCAACAAACGGAGGAAGAAAGACCAAGACGCTCACAAATCAGAATTTTATCAAGTTTGTGCAGCCCATAAAAGGTGTAAAGCTTTTCCACAAGGCAACGCTTGTTCACACAATCTTCAGCAAATCATCGGGCGACAATTAGGCACAATAACTTACCCTATGCCATATTGTCTTCATACAATCACAAATGGAGAAGTAGACAACGTGCTTCTTGTCAGCTTTGCCACAACCAGCACATGTAGAGTCGTCAATCCATTTGAAGGGGGACTAGTCCGTACATTATAATCAGACAATGCAGATGGGCAAGACACTTACATCGGTGTGACGGCCGGACTCTTTAGCATTCTCTCTGATAATATGAAACATGCGGCGAGTCTCTTCTAGACCGAGTACATTAGCAACTATCTGTAGAATCAGAAAATGAGCGATAGGGGCTGAGGATGGTGAGCCATGGCATCCCACCTGGAAATGATCAGACTTCCTCGGAAGATTGAAGTCTTTTGGGTGGAGATGGAGATGGGTAGGGTCGGCTGGTTTATCTGAGTCCCGAATTGGCACCATAAAAACTGGAACAAGGGGATGTGTGCGAGCGACGACATCTTCAGCGGGAACGATTTTTGCGAGATCTAGTGGTAAATTAACGACTCTGTTGTCCTGGGGCAGAACACATAAATACGGAACGACAGCACTGAGTAACTGCTACTTACCCAGTGTGAGGACGAAAAAATCTCAAAAGGACCTTTGAAAACCGGCTCGTCATAGTCACTTTCATCTTCATCGTCGTCTTCTTCATCATCGTCTTTGTCACCGCCGCCGCCATCTCCATTTCCGACTGGATCATCTCGGTGTGCCTCCTTACCATTATGGGAAAGGCCTTCCTGTTGTTCTTGCTCTTCCTCGTAAATATCCTTGATGTCCTGGATCCATTCCTGGACAGAATCTTTCTTCTGACACACACCACCTGTCTCCAGCAAAGTATCGAGAGGTTGTCGGGTTTCATACCAGTTTTGACCATCCCAGACCTCAATGGTCCTGGTAGATGTCATGCGGGCGAACTTCGGGTTCTGTTTGCCGACTTTTTTAGGTGTTTCGTGGAGGAAGCGGGTGGGGAGCAAGAACGCAGAATGTGTCGATGAATTAGAACCTGTGGAAGAACAGGAGGGAGTAGGAGATTGAGATCTGAGTCGTTTGGAAGGGACAAACGGGGAAGGAGAAGCGAAGGTCTAAAGCAAAGCTGTATGTCAAGAATACTCAGCATATATCACAACTAGATAGCGCTCACCTGCATGATGATCAAGCACTATACTATTGTTGAGCAGGGATTGAAGGAATTCACCGACCAAGTCAGTAGTGGAAGCACCGAAACCTAGTCAGTGCTAAGTGCTGGACCGAGCCAGGACTTGACGATATGAGGAAGAGAGGTGATAATAAAGAATAATTAATAAGCGCCGATGGGGATGTGACCCTCATGTGACCGTCCATCGAATTATTATTAATATAATTGACGAGTCGTTCTCCGCCTCTACCACCAATTCATCTTCTTCGCTGCGTGAGTCCTGGCTTGGCCAGCACTCGACACAGGCTTGGTCCTGTGTCTTTAAGCCAACTTGGTTGGCCATACAACTCCCTTCGTTTTCGTTTTACAGATCTCGTTCTGGACTTTTTGCAATCTGAAGACTTTGGCGAGATTGAGGGCGTCAACTGTACGTTCTTTTGGCACGTCTTTTCGGCTCTTTTCTGGATGATTATTGATGTGTTTGCCTGCAGGCTATGGACTATGGGACTTGACGCTGGTGTTTACTGGTATGATCTATGGAACGGTTAGCTTTGCTGACCCCCATGACGAAAAGTCGTGGATCTTCTGTACGGTCTGCTATCTACACCGGCCAAGACAGGAGGTCACTGCAATCCACCTAGGTATGTCGTTTGCAGCATTATCCTGCTAAGTACTTTCACTGAAGTCTTGCAGGTTTCTCTCGGGAATTTCAAGACTTCTGGCGACTCTTATCTTATTCTTTGCGTGAGTCATGGCTTGGCCAGGACTCGACAGGCTTGGTCCTGTGTCTTTAGCCAACTTGGTTGGCCACATAACGCCCTTCGTTTTCATTTTACAGATCGCGTTCTGAACTTTTTGCAATCTGAAGACTTTGGCGAGACTGAGGGCATCAACTGTGTACGTTCTTTTGGCACGTCTTTTCGGCTTCTTTTCTGGATGATTATTGATGTGCTTTCAGGTTACGGACTACGGGACTTGACGCTGGTGTTTGCTGCTATGATCTATGGAACGGTTAGCTTTGCTGACCCCCATGACGAAAAGTCGTGGATCTTCTGTACGATCTGCTACCTACACCGGCCAAGGCAGGAGGTCACTGCAATCCACCCAGGTATGTCGTTTGCAGCATTATCTTGCTAATTACTTTCACTGAAGTCTTGCAGGTTTCTCTCGGGAATTTCAAGACTCTTATCTTATTCGCTGCGTGAGTCATGGCTTGGCCAGGACTCGACAGGCTTGGTCCTGTGTCTTGAAGCCAACTTGGTTGGCCACACAACTCCTTTTTCGTTTTACAGATCGCGTTCTGGACTTTTTGCCATCAGAAGACTCTGGCGAGATTGAGGTCGTCAATTCTGTGTACATTTTTTGTACGTCTTTTTCGACTTCATTTCTGGATGATTATTGATATGCTTCCCTGAAGGTTACGGACTACTGGACTGGACGGTGGTGTTTACCGGTATGGTCTATGGAACGGTTAGCTTTGCTGACCCCCATGACGAAAAGTCGTGGATCTTCCATACGGTACCTACATCGACCAAGAACGGAGTTTACTACAAACCAACTAGGTATGTCATCTGCAGCATTTTCTTGCTAAGTACTGACACTCAAGTCTTACAGGTTTCTGTTGGCAATATCAAGACTTTTGGTGACTTTTGTTTTATTCGCTGCGTGAGTCCTGGCTTGGCCAGCACTCGACACAGGCTTGGCCCTGTGTCTTTAGCCAACTTAGTTGGCCATACAACTCCCTTGCCTTCATTTTACAGATCTCGTTCTGGACTTTTTGCAATCTGAAGACTGGCGAGATTGAGGGCGTCAACTCTGTGTACATTTTTTGTACGTCTTTTTCGGCTTCATTTCTGGATGATTATTGATTATTGATATGCTTCCCTGAAGGTCACGGACTACGGGACTCGGTGGTATTTACTGGTCTGACCTATGGATTGGTTAGCTTTGCTGACCCCCATGACGAAAAGTCGTGGATCTTCCGTACGGTCTGCTACCTACACCGGCCAAGAAACGAGTTTGCTGCAACCCAACTAGGTATGTCATTTGCAGCATTTTCTTACTAAGTACCGTCATTCAAGTCTTACAGGTTTGTCTCGGCAATTTCAAGACTTTTGGCGGGCCATTAGGAGAATGGCGTGGTAAGTGGGCAATGCTTCAGCTCTGGGATACGATCAGTAAGATTGGCCGTGTTTCTGGCACACGATTGGCGATGTTGGTTCCTTCACACTGCGGGCATAATACCTTCTTCTCACTGCGTAAATTGATAGTAAATCCTTAGTAAATTGTGAACAGCCAATCAGATTCCAGGAAACCAATTTCCTATCGATTTCCTAAGCTGACTAATCGATTTACTAGGTCAGTAAATCGTATTATGCCCGCAGTGTCAGCTAGTCGGGCTCTTGGGTTCTCGGGCAGGGAACGGGCAAGAGTTGAAGCGGGAATAGTAGCAGATGAGGAGACTTCCGGCTCAGCTAGCACGACTGCTGTCGGTAATGTTTCAGAGTTGGTGGGTGAGAGCAATGATGAGAATCTTTCATATGGCAGTAATCCGGGCTATACTGGGCGAGATTCGATTAGTGGTGGTAAGTTTTTGCTTTCTTGCTGATATCCAAGTCTTTGAACGACATTTCATCCACTCGAAAAGATCCAGGTGGGTTTCAACCCTATCTATGACACGGATATGAGAGACACGGTACGCTTCATTGAGACCAACACGATCAAAAACTACATGGACAAGCTCCGCATCCCTTTGCCAGACGGTACTGCCGTGGAAGCATTCGCAATACCTTGTCAGTGTCTCGTTCTATTTGTCCGGCTCTTATCAGACTAAAAATGTCAGTAGATCCCCTCGGTGTCTTGAAAGAGGGTCAGATCTACTACAAGCCCTCCAATTTTATCAAGAACACTGCGACAGGGTCGCGTATCGAAGTCTTGGAGGGAGAAGTACTGGTAGGTTAGGCTATCATCACAGCGGCGAGTCTGGCATAGATTGGCAGGTAGCATCGATGGTTTTGAATTTCTTACATAGTATTAACCTTTTTGACCAGTTACCCCATCCGTTTACCTTCAGATATCCAGAAGGTCTGTGGGTGCTTGTCTTGTGGGTGCTTGTCTAGCTGGACTTCCTGAGCTCATGTCTTTCCACGTTACTGCAGTCGACATACCGGCTTTGAAAAGATGGGTTGATGTTGTGATTGTTCCAACGGTGCCAGTCACAGACGTACCACGATTACGAGAAGTGAGCTTCATGAACATGCTTAGCGGCGGAGGTGAGTTTTCCTAATGTCATGGTGCTTCATTAACCTAACTAACAATCTTCATCAGATATGGATGGCGGTAATTCTCTTCTCTGACTTATCACCTGGCGACGTTTGCTGATTTGCGTCATAGATACCGTTTTCTTGATCTGGAATCAGGATGTCACTGTGCCGTTTCAAAGAACATCCCTCATTTTACGATTTCAAACGACAGGTCGAGCGAGTTCTGCAGTTTACAAGCCGTCTCGCCGATCTTCCAATCGAAGAACGTCAGAGAGCCTTTCAGCAGACTTATCTGGCTGGCATGGCACACGTCGACGTCGGTCTTTATTCCGCGTTTCATGATGCCGCTGTCTGGGTTCATGGTTACGATTCGCAAGCTGCGACTCGGCTTGCGTACAAGTATGTGTCCATTTGTGCGCAGCTTTGACAACATGTTGACAATCTTCAGGTTCAATTATGTCCTGGACAGTCCTAAAACCGGTCTCCGACTTAGGGAAGAAGTCTATGTCAAGGGCATGCAGAGGTACTTCAGAGAAAAACCTTCGAGCAATTGGACCCCGCAGGAACGGTTAGACAAACACCCCGATGACACCAAAAGGGCAAGCTCATCATCGACCTACTCGCCAAGGCGGGAGAAGACCTAGGCGACCGCTATCTCCACGAATTCGATGTCAACAACGGTCTTCTCCCAGAGCACATTGCCAACAAAACCACCCGACCAGACCAGGACCTAAAGAAACCGTGGAAGGACGCGCAAGATTTGGTCCAGAACTACTCCTCCGATAATCTGCCTGAAGCCAAACGAGACGTGATTCGTGCTGCTCTGAAGGCCGAGCTTGATCTTGTGACAGAGCATGTTCAGAAATCTTACGATGAGTTTCGTCGGGGTGCAGCGAGTTCTTCATCTTCCAACAATGTCTACGATCAGCCTACAAAAAAGCGCAGTGGAAAGGCTCCTCGAAGAGACTGCATGAGCTTTGCGAAGCAGGAATATGCAAAGCACATCTCTGGAATCTCTTTACTCTCCGAAAAGGTCGAGAGGATGAAGGCCTCGTATGCATACCATAAGAGCGAAAAATTCGGAAATTGCGTGGGTTTTAAGCAGCTTTGTGCCATCAAGGCTGATGCTTCGGCTCAAGGCAGCGCACCTACACCCATGTTTGATGTGACCAGGTCTATGACCAGCGGATGTCGGCGTCTGTATCAACATTCCCCAGCGTAGTTATTTTCATCCTCCACCCATCTACATATGTGACTCCCGATTCTTCTTGGTTTTCTATGTGTAGTACATCATCTTCGAGGTTTCTCTTGGTGCTATCTCGTATCATCTTGTATTCTGTGTTCTTAGGACCCTTCTTGTATCTAGCTCTTCAGCATGTTTGCATTTAGTGTAACCGTACGCGTGCGAGAGTAGCAGGTGATCCTAAATTTTTCCTTTCGGTTCGAGGATTGCAAGTAGGACAGAGCCTACATGACGAGCTCCATCCTGAGGAAGACTCTAGCCAATGCTTTGACCAGCCGTTCGTTAGTATTATCTTCCAGGTCCACTAATGGTAAGCAACGCCGTCCTTCGTCGTACTTAACACCTCTAACGCGTCCCCACTCAGTCTTCACTCCCGTCTCTTATTCTCGTTTCCCCGTTGCACGAATTTATTCTGCCGCTGCCACTGCCGTACAACAGACCGAATCCACCTCTTTCAATCACCAGCAATTCTCTTCGTTGAAGGGCGCTGTTTCGGATGACCTCGTCACAGCCCTTGTAGACCGGCCCTTCAACCTCACAACAATGACACTCGTTCAAGAAGAAGTGCTTTCTCTTCTTCCAGCACTTGCGGATCCCTATGATACCAGCAAAAAGACCACCCGTGACCTTTTGGTACGGGCCAAGACTGGGACTGGGAAAACCGTGGCTTTCCTCTTACCCGCCATCGAAGCTCGGCTCAGTGCATCAAGGAAGCAGAAGAAAAAGCTGTCAGGGATTCTGGTCTTCCCGGCGACAAGAATTTGAGACGACATGCAGAACTCAAGTATGCGCGTGAGACCGTCGGAGCACTTATCATCAGTCCTACCCGTGAACTCGCCACTCAGATTGCCAACGAAGCCCTTCGTCTGACGTCTCGTCCTGGAAGACCTGTAGAGGTTAGACTCTTAACCGGTGGTACCAATAAAAGGCCGCAAATGAAGGGTTGGATGACAGGAAGACGGGACATCGTGGTGGCTACTACTGGTCGTCTGCGGAACTTCATGATGTCTGAACCGGATGTGAAACGTGGAATAGCTATGGCTCAACAAGTGCGTTGAGATACTTTGTTAATACGTTCTCTTGACTCACAAGCTTGCGCAGTTGATCCTGAATGAAGCTGACACCTTACTCAACATGGGTTTCCGGGAGGATATAGAAGCAATCCAACAGCAGATCCCCCCCAGTCCTGAGCGTCAGACCTTCCTCTTCTCTGCTACTGTCTCTCCCCAGATTCGTTCTGTCGCTCAATCTGTGCTTGACCAGAACTTCAAGTACATCGATTGTGTTAGAACTGGAGACTCCCCAGTCCATGCACATGTCCCCAATATCACACCGTAGTCGCTTCGGCTTCTCAACAAATTCCTCATGTCATCCGTTTGATTCCCCATGATCAATTTGTCAACGCTGGAAAGTCGAAGATTGTTCTTTTCTGCCCCACCACCAGGTCGACCCAACTTTTTCCCACCATCTTGCGAAGGGTCGCTCGCAGACTCCTTCCGGCTAGGGAGACCAACGTCTTGGAGATTCATTCCAGGAAGACCCAGGAAGGACGTGATGTAACATCCAGGGAGTTCAGATCGGATAAGTCTGGGGCTAGCATTCTCGTAACTTCTGGCGTCTCTGCGCGTGGTGTAGATTATCCCAACGTCTCCCGCGTTCTTCAAGTCGGATGCCCCGCTGGCACGGATCAATACATTCACCGTATTGGGCGTACTGGTCGTGGAGGAGCGTCTGTTGCTGGCCGTGCAGACCTCGTTTTACTGCCTTCGGAAATTGGTTCCGTCACGTGGGGGCTTAACAACATCCCTACCAAACCTGTGACAACGACTGACCTCGAGCAGCAGCTCATTGATGCTGCTAAGCAGTTCGACGAAGATCCAGAGTCTGTTGCTAAGAACAGTCGTTCTTCATACAGACATCCATACTCTCCTCTCCTTCCACAGATCAACGACATCCGAGACCGCATGATCGAGGACCGCATTCTCTGGGCTATTACCTAGGAAGGTCCGGAGATTTGCGCATTTCAAAGGACACTATAGTGGAGGGTTGCAAGACCTGGTCTGTTGAGCCACTTGGGCTAGTCGACTTATTCACTGGTCTTTACGGAATCTCAGGATTCCGTGCATCGACTGAATCGTCGCCTACGAATGGTTCACATCCTCCTAATTCGTTCACTGTTTCGCCGACGAGTGCTACTGGCGCTAGTGGGGCTTCACCTTCTTCAGCTGGACTCCAGAGTAGTACTACAAAAGCGAATGGCAAAACTGCAGACGCACACCAAGGCACAGGCGTAGATATCTTAACATCACCCTCAACCTGTTTCGGTCCGTCCACGCCTGTTGATCTGTTTAGGTTACATCCAGAACCTAATTCAGGGTGCCAAGACACATGGTATTGCAACTGGTCGCTAGTCGCTAGTGCTTCTGACCGTCGGATGTTCTGCTTCAGGCTCCAGTCGTCGGTTGAGTCCTCCCACGTCATCTAGTGCTGCCGCTAGCCGGCTGCAGATCCCCGTAGTCGTTGTCGGAATCGGGGAATGGTCTTTAGATCGTTGAGCTGGGTTCTGTTCGGATTTGTTGGAGGCTCCAGCGCAGTCTTAACTGTTTTAGGCGGTTTTGTTCGTCAGAAGAGGATACCAACTCAACGCATCACCTTCCTCTATGTCCATAGATTGTTCTTCTTGCATTCTTCCGTAATTATCGTGTAGTAGAAGCTGCAAGAACATACGCTGATATGCCTACCGTGACAGTAGAGTCACATCGTGACACCGACGTATCGCAAGCCACTCGATTTTCTTTAAATTTCCTGGAAAAGTAATACATCAAGAACGCGTGGCGAAATGGTAGAGACGCATCCATGCTTTCACTTGACATAGAAGGGGCTTTGCCGAACGCTTGCATACAACCTTTGGAAGCGAAGGATCCCAGAGCGCACGGTGCAACTCATAGGGGTAATACTAGAGGGGCGACGAACACGGTTGAAGTTCGGTGATTACACCTCAGACCTATTCCAGCTTGTGAATGGGATAGACCAGGGGGATCCGCTATCTATGATACTCTACCTCTTCTGCAACACTGACTTCTTCGATCTGACTGCTCTCCGTGACTATGTTCTCTCAGTTGGCTTCGTTGACGACAAAAACATTGTTGTCGACATGGGCACAGTGGCAGAGAACGTTCAGGCACTCAAGATGTTCATGGACCAGAACGATGGGTTCGCATGAGCCTACTCACATCACTGCAAGTTTGTTCTCGACAAGCTGATTGTGCACAGCTTGTTTTTTTCTCTGTTCAGAACTCTTCGGGGGTCTGGACCTGGTCGAAACTCTCCCTTACCCAAACGATCACCCAGCCGGTACAGGATGCCTCAAACCCTCAAGCGAAGGGTGGCCGACTGAACGATCCCTGTGAGGTCGGACTACAGGGGGAATTGGATCCGTCTGTAGGGCCAGTCGGGGCCCGAGGGGCGAGAAGAAGGATGGGAAGATGTGCACCGTAGGGTAGTCCCTGTAGCACAATAAATCTGATTAAAAAAAAAAAGTGTCCCGAACCAACCCAAATGTGACGGTCAATTGCTCGACGCCGCCGCAATTCAGTGCACACACAATGACATCGTTTCTCACAGCTTTCTTTTCTTCACTCACCTCCAAATCCACCTTCCCCTTTGCACCTAATGGCCATGGATCAGTATGATTTCCTTTGGAATTTGATCATTTTCTGTGTGGGGATCTTTCTCTGTGGGACACTCTGGTTGAAGCAGAGGGAGGTGCACAGGTGAGTACTTTGGTTCTCTTCTTATTTTTGCCAAATTTCCTGATCTCTAACCTTTATTCTTTACTCCTAGATTACAAATGGATCTCCAGAAGGCCCAAGAAACCATCCAAAACCTCTGGTGACTAGCCAGTTATGATCAACCCAACATGCGTCCTAACCCTTCCACTCCCTCTCCTAGTCGCGGACGCGACAGCATAGGACTCGATTCCGAAACCGTCTAAAGTCTATGTGAAGACAGTGAGTAGTGTCTAAAGTCCATGTGAAGACGGTGAGGAAAATACTGATGCTTTTCAGATTGTTACTTCTTGGACCTGCATATGTGCAGACGTTTATTTAACGGGACCTGAGCGCAAACGCGTCTGGCGACCCCAAACGCCGGGAGTGTACGAACGTTGAGTTGGATGTACAAGCATGATATTGATGGAAACTGTGCTCACTGTTTCGAGATCTCCTGTTTATCGATGTGCAAGTATGTCCTATTATCAAGACTGGAGCCCAATCCCTCACTCGTCGGCCGCATGCGCCCGGCTGTAGATGTCATGAAAGCGACGGTTCAACATGCTGTACATGCTGGGGTATCAAATCTACAGGTCACTGATGCTCGGGGGTTACCTTGTAGAGGCCGTCAGGAAGAACAAACGGAACGATGTCCTCGCAGCTGCCGGCCGGTACGTAACTATTTCTGTGCCGACCTCATGTACGAAAGTGCGTTGCGAGAAGTTGATGAGGAGAGTTATGTGGATATGTGTGTATGAGAGGGAATACACCGTGTATACCTTGTTCCGCGCGACGAGACCAGGCTGCCTTCAAGGTGAAGAGCCTTCTGAAGGGACCGAGTATGATAGTGAGTGGCTACCCTTCTTCTTTGACTTCCAATTACTAAGGTGTTGGACGTCAAGAACTCATTTCACTGTTGCAACACGAGATATGCGAGCAGAAAGCAGTTGTCCTCACTGAGAGAGCTTGAAGAGAGGTTGGCTCATCTTGTTGAGGTTGAGAAAAGGTTGACGCAGGTAGAGGCCGAGTTGACTCAGGAGAAGGCGTTGAGGGAGAGATAAGAGAGCACTAGGCAGAAGCTCGTGAAGCGTATGATGAGGAGTTTAGAAAAGTAGGTGAAGAGTTGAGGGGGGCGTGGGGTGAGTTAGACGAGGCGAAGGAGAAGGGAAGTGTTAAGGGAGAAATTTTGTTGCCAAGTAGGTCAAACGCGTTGACCTGACCTCAATACAATAATTGTACGGATTTGGATCTCCAGAACCGAAAATTCTACACATATTTGTGAACGAAGTCAAAGCCTGGGCACTAGAGGGCACTGATGTCGAATACTGTGCTTGGGCGCACGATTGATATGGCGATAGACATCGGTTTGACCAGAAAAGGGTATATCTTACATATCGTCCTATACTGTGCTTTAGTGCGCTTCAAGTTCGTGGCGCAGAGTTTTATCTGGTGGTCTCTTTCACGATACGCGGTTGGATATTCATGGCGAGTTGAGTTGTTCTCGCTATTAGCCATTCTGATCTTGTAGTCTAATGTCACCTCTCTAGTTTAACCGACGAGCCTGTATTCATTATGCTTACATTGCCTCTATTGCGCCAGACGCGACTTTCTCGCTGCTAACCAAAACACATCTAATTCTCTATTCTAAAATCCTCTGCCATGGACCTACGTTCTCGTGGATTTCAATCGTCGTCTTCGTTTCTGAAATTTAAATCATCCTCCAAATCACGAGTTGACCTCCAAAAACGCAAGCGGCGTCGAAAGACATGCTTGAAAGATGGGATTTTGTACGCGTTCCGGTTGGGAAAGTCAAAAGTGTTCAAAATCGGTCGTACGATGCAAGACGAGACACGACGTCTTGACCAGTGGTGTCGTAAATGTGCAGGACGGAAGTACAGGCGAGCTACTAGGGAACGGTGCAGAGGAGATAAGTTAGTCGCAGCAGGTGTGCACGTTGGTCAATTCTCAATGTACTCACTAACATAGTGCGACAGAGAAGCAAGTACACCTCTCCTTGCGACAATATCGTGTACTGCCAATGCCCTGTCCATATTGTCTGTATTCCAACGCTCGGGTCTTGTTCTTGGATGCTAATCATTTGGCAGGCATAGGAGGTGACAGACACCAAGAACTGTTCGATTTGTCAACTTTTGCTCGACCTCTGGTGATGGTCAAGAAAGCTCTTAAGGACGGTATTCGAAGTGTCAACGGATAAATGTACACAACGCAGCACTACTTACCCTCAGTCTTGACTTGCTTCTGGTTTCAATAATTGTACAGTTATCATGAACGTATGTAATACATGGCGACGCTCTACTACCTTACTCTCAGTCAAGATTCGTACCCGATATTCATTTTCACAAGATTTGGGGTCACTTGTTCGACATACTGGTTCTTTGATTTGGTTTTCTCCATACCCTTGGGTTCAAACACCATCTTTCCTCTCAAATCCTCGTAAAACTCTGGACTCAAACCCGCCTTCTCTCGATCCTCTGCATTAAACGGACCCTTAACGTCACCTCTTCCCTAAACGCTTTCGCAAAATTCCGGCAAGAGTTTCTTACCTTCTCGACGTCCTCGACGATGCCCTCCCTCAGAATGCGAGGGAACGAGTCACATGACCCGTTCCCTTCGAAACTCCTCCTACAACGCCCTCCAACCTATCAATCACTCCACTGGTTACTTCCACAGCTGCAGGTGAGACATAACCCACCAACCAATCATATTTTTTTGCTTATTAATTCTCTTAGCACCAATTACTGCTGCGCCTCATAAAACCATCAGTACGTCTAACATTCTCTCTCTCATATCTCTATAACTTGGCTTATATCTACTGTCATGACTCATAGAACCTATCTATCGTGCTATTGCACACGTCAACAACGATCCGAAGGCTCCTCCCGTTGCATTCCGCGAGTTGTCCACCAAGTTCGTCAATAACGGCAACTTCATCTCCTCCAACAGCAATGGCTCCATTCGTACCTTCGCTATCGTCGCTACGCTCGCTGGTAATCAACTCGACCGTACCAGCGGTCACTACAATATATCCAGTGAAAACTACGATGTATGTAATTGTCTCACTTTTTTGTACACGACACTAATTTCTCACTGTAGATCAACCTCTCGGATCTGAAGCGAGCTTTAGCTCGCTTCACTCTCCTACAGCTCCCGCTTGAAGAATCAATCACCGATGAAGAACGAGACATTGCCAACGTCGCACGCGAAAATTATCAACGATGCGCTAGCCAGCTTCTTTTCTTTTGGACTGCGAAGACCAATGTCAACCCTTCACACGGTTAGTACACAACCTCTCTTATAAACGATTGTTACTGATTACATTGTCGTCAGGCTTTTACTGGGGCTGGAACAGTCCTAACTCTCCCGCATCAGTCTTTGATCATATGGTTCATACCGAGCCACTCTTCCGCAACGTCCCGACTGAAACATCGATCAGTCTCGCCAACATCGAAAAATATGGCTCTCTTCAAGCCTACCAAAACAGTCGTAAGTTTAGCCGTCAGTTCAACTAACCATTCTCTGATTTCGTTGTACAGCGGAAGCTGCGAATGAACGAATTGCGAAATATGAGCCTCAGCGTGACCAACCTCCACCAGGTAAGCTTGCTTCAATGTTTGATTTATCATCAAAGTTAATAATCACCACTACAGATGGTGGAAGGTACAAACTCGCTCAACTCGACGACCCACAGAACAAGCTTCACGACCTCGCTACCATGTTTGACCTCACCGAAGTGGAACTCAACTTGCCAAACTTCTTCGACGCTGAATCTGTCCGTATCAATCCTGTCAACTACTCGGTTGTCCTTGAACCAGGTACCCCCGTCTTCGTCGAATTTACTTGCAAAGTGTAAGTCTGTAATCTCTCTTCCTTCGACTTCAACCTCACTGCCTACAGCATCACTAAACCGCGTGCGATTGGTCACGCAACTGTCAAACGACTCGTCGTCTTACCAACTACCGAACAACAGCTCACAACCTTCCTCCAAAACCATTTCGCTCAATCTCAATCTCCAGCTTCCACTCCACGCAAACGAGCCACTACCTCTATTTCTTCGCCTGCAGCTGCTGGTCCCTCCTCCATGCTTGCTGCACCTCGCGCTGCATCCGTTTCTCCAACCAAAAAGACCAAAGCCGAGTAACTCCACAATATGATCATCATTTCTTTCCTAGTGTACTTGTATTCAGGGAGGTTAGCTACATGCGGCTAACCCCTTCGTTTCTTTTCTCTATTCAGGGAGGTGGGCGGGTGTACTATATGTACATAACCAGTTTCGGCCAACCGTTTCATTTCTTTTCACAACTGTACTCGTATTCAGGGAGGTGGGCGGGTGTATCATATGTACTCAGATCAATAAAAAATCCTTTTCTCCTTTCATTACTTCGAATCGGGGATGCTGCGCCAGCAGCGCTAAGATCCTTTAGTCTACGATTAGTTTGAATAGTATTTCTCGTTTTCCTGTTTTTGTACATGAACATATTGTATCACTATAAAATATATTTCTACCGCATGTATGGCGCGTGGCCGGCGGGATCGCCGGGATTCCTTAGGATTGATCTTGCTCTTCTCACTATGATCTCAGACTCTTCTCAGTGAGAAGAGTCACGCTCTTCTCATTGAGTACCGGGCCGAGAAGATTTTGAGATTATTTCAAATCTTCTCAAACTCTTCTCAGTGTTTTTTTTTCTTGGTGGATTTCAAATATTCTCACGATCTTCTCAGGCTCTTCTCATTGATAAGAGCTACCTATGCCCGCAGTGTGTACACATCAGATTCTTCAATGCAATCATGATACTTGTGAAGCTTTGCAATCCTGGCATCAATGACAGTATCATACTGGGATAGTGTGTCCTTGAGCTTCTCCCACTTTGTGACCATTGCCTCATAACTTGGAAGAGCAAAGGACAATGTGGGCGCCTTCTCTCCTGAAAGGGATTCCTGAAACACATGTGGAATCTAGTATGTGATCAGAACATAAGCTCTAACCATTGACAGAACATGCTCATCTGCAATATCTGAACATAGGCATCAAGGGCATCCCATTTGTCTCCCGTTATCCAATACTTCTTCAACTCGGGATACTCACTGGAGCTGATCATTCATTTAATTGCCTATGAACTAAATGTTAGCACCATACAGTGGAGAATGATACATGGGAACTTCAGATACCTCTTTCAGCAAGATAGCGCAGAGAAGCATCAGAAGTACAGAGGACCATCGGTTTTTCATGTCTCAGAGCAGCTCCATGTCAACCAGTGGGTGCGGTATAGGTAAATCTGCAGACACCCCATGCAGACACCCTGCAGGGCTGCAGACACCCTCCAGATAACGTTGTAAATTACTGTATAAGACTGTATGTACCATGCCATATATATATTTAAGCTTCCAGATGCTTTCCAAGTTGTGTATCTGCTGTACACGAAGTGTAAAAATCTTCAAAAAAGGAGTATAAGCACAGCCACAGATTTTTTCCTGATACATTCCTACAGATTTTCTCTATTCAGGATATCAGGAGAAGAGTTCTACATTCTCATGAGTGTATCTCAGTGTGAAATTGTACAGCAAGGACACTCAAAAGGTCTCACAGTGCCTTGAAATGCTTGCTGCCAGCATTTGCACTACTCATCTTTGAATATCAAATAATTGTTAGTATTTGGCTCATGTCTTAGCATGTTTCTACAAGATAATACATTGTAATAGCTTCAAGATAATTTGTACTCATTTGTAATTTCTGGGAAGGGTGTCTGCAGGGTGTCTGCACGTGGCTGTGCATGTGCAGACACTCTGCAGACACCCACCCTAAGAAAGCAAAATGGAACTGTCAGATACAAGACTTCTGCCTAGAATTGGACATTAATGGATTTGATTCAAAGATTAACTAGCAATAGCCAATTTCTGTAAGGAGACTATTTTCTCTGCCTGTTTGTTTTCTTATACTGCTTTCCATTCTCTGTCTCTTCACTTCACTTTTCTGCATGATATCTGCGCTTAAACCCAGCTGAATGCTGTGGCTGGCGAGTTTCTGCTGGATTGGTAGTGATTTCCTCCTTTAGAAGCCTAGCTTCATGAACAGCCATGTTTGACCTGTTTAAGCCTTTCTCTTTGGTAAATGGCTTTGGTCTGGGTCTGGGAGGCATATTCTTCTCCTTCTCTACTTGCTTTGCTGTTCTTTTTGCTTCCAACTTTTCCTGTATAGCCTTACAAAAGTCACTCTCCAAAAAAACTAGTCAGAAAAAAAACTTGTAATTCATGTGTCCAAGTTTATGTACATGCACGAACAGCCATTATTCCTATTATTCATACTAGACAGTAGAACTTAACAAAAACAATGGTTTTGACAATGAATTAGTTAGTGGTGATGGTAAATGGGATGTCTGCAGGGTGTCTGCAGGGTGTCTGCACTGGGTGTCTGCAGATTTCTCATACCCGCATTGGGTGAGCTGGCACAGATCTGTGAACTTATTGGTACCAGTTTGAATGAAAAGAAAAAGTGACTGGGACTCACCATTTTGATGATTGTCTGCAAATTAGCTATCAAATCTCTTCAGAACGAGACTTCAGGGTCGTAATCTGCTGATGTCTCATCAGCGAAACTCAAGTCAGTGAGCGCACTGATGATATCTTGGCAGGCACGATTGATGCTATGAGGAAAGCACCTGGTAAAGTGCTCTATAAAAATGTATGGGAATGAATCAACCATAGGACTCACCATATTTGAGACTGCTTTCTTGAGCAAACAATGCCTCAAAAATCAAGCTCTTTTTCTATGTATTCCAAAGCTGTATCATTATTCCCAGCTGTATCCATCGTTCCATACCCAAGCTATAATCTCACAGTTAAGAACGTGAATAGAAGGTAAGTGAATAGCTTACTTTAGGACAAAGGTTGACATGATCAAACACATGTAACATTGTGTGCCCCAAATGTTCACCATCATGTCTTCCTGGAACCTGGTGGAAACCAATGAGCTCAGCATGCAGTTTGAGCTCAAATCTGTCCTTTGGAGTCTTCTTTGTTTCAATCCAATGTGCAGTGACTGCTAGAAATGGACTCATATTGCTGTTTGTCCACATATCTGAAGTGCGTGCTGTAAAACACAATCCCAATGAGAAGTGAATGAGAGATAAACTGAGTTTATACATACCTCAAACTCTTGCATAAGATTATCCAAATGCTCTTCCCAGAGCTCCATTATCTGGTTACGGATCTCATGACGATGAGGAATGTCACTATCGTAGGAGAAAAAGCAACTTGAGCTGGCACAGAGTAGTCCAGAGCCAATGGAATAGTTCAGCTCGCTCCAAATGTGGCTCAACTCCACAGCTAGCTGGAGCTGAGTTGAGCTGTTTACAACACTAACCCAAAGCCCTCAACAAAGTAGAGCAGGAGTTCCATGGCTATTGTCTCCAGATAAGAGATGTCACGACCCAGGGGTGCAACTGAAACGCAGCCCATAAGTCCCCAATAACTATACCAATACCCCATGAGGTACTAGCATTGACGTAAAGACATACATCTTTTGCCTCAGTTCTTGGTAGTAGGATGTGAGGTGTACATGGTGTTGAGAGAACATCAAGCCACCATTCAATGTCTTTGATGACACAGGTAGGGGTATGGAGCCATCTGTGATAACTGCCCTTGAAAAGGGTAGTGAAGTTGGACAGGGAAGGGTGTTGGGAATGTCCTTGGATGTAAACGAAGGTGCAATGACATAAAATGCCATGTACCTTCTCAATGGGCTTGAGATCACAAAGTTTTCCCCTGTACACAAAGAGGAAATGGTCTAAGTGGTATACATACTTCAACCGTTTCATCTCTGGTAACCAGACTAGTTGGTGGGGTAAGTCCCATTGTAGACCAATGAAGATGGTGGTGAAAACAAATTCTGTGTCGCCTTTGTCATCAGCTGAATACCAAGGGATCCCTAGATACTCTATCAATTTGAGCATCTGTGCCTTGTCATAGGAGTAGACAAAGGAGCCCAAGGTACCACTGATGGGTGTGCACAAGAGTTTGAAATCATCTTTGCAATGTTTGATCAGAGTGGTACCTTTAGCCACACAGATCGCCAGTGTTGGATTTGCAATCATACCGGCATTACTGCTGGCAGACGCACAGCTGAAAGGAACACAGTGATCAATGTAGAATTTGCCATGGACATGGATGACAAGAAAGGGTTTGTGGTACGATGGGATTTTTTGATGTTGAGAGCGCAAGCTTGCATACCCTCAGGAGCAGAGGTGATTTGTGATACATATAAGTAAAGAATGCCACCAACATATAATGCAATAGGCAGAATGAATACAGGGTCACAACTGAATAGAGTTGTACCATAGGAACAGATAAAGGGTGCCATTGCCCAGTAGAGTGATGATGAACACCATGTAGTAGAACAATGACCAACACTGTGAAGTAGAATGATGACTGACACTGTGTAGTAGAACAATGACCAACACTGTGTAAGAGGATGCCATTGCATCATAAAATAGAGTGGTGGTGCCCACCATGGAACAAGATGTTGTAACATCAACAAAAGTAGAAAGGAAAACCACAGTAACATGGTGATAAGAGGAGAAAGCAGGGGAAAGTAAGCATAATGAGTAGTAAGAAACGAAACTCACCAAATCTGCCACTGTAACTGGGGTGTCAAACCTGGTAGGGAAGTCTCCCTTGCTGATATAAGAGTTGACGGAGGGTTGGTCCTTCACCTTCTTGGAAAGGTTACAACAGACCCAGTACTTCACTGGAAGCCCCAAGCCCTGCTCAGAGTTGGCAATGATGAGGGGAGAGGCAATGAAATGCCCTTGCATAATTTTCTTCATCTCATTCAAACTGAACAGGCCTGAGAACCTTCCTGCTGTGATTTCTCCATCAATTTATTCCTTCACTACTCAGGGTCCTTCACCAGTGTTACAAGAAGAATGGTTGGGCATAATGACAGTGGTGGTGATTATGGGCAATCATCCAATAGGAAAACCTTGATGAAGATTCTGGACCAGGTGAGGAAAGATATCATTTAGTGAATGCAAGGAGAGTCCATTTTCGAAGGCATCAGTGTCATAAGGGGTGACAATGTGCTCAAAGAGTTCAACATGGATAGGATTGGCTCTAGGATGGGGAAGGTGCTTGTGGATGAAATGATATAGGTTGGGGTAGATGAGGAGATCTGGTGATGAGGAAGTGAGTAAATAGGCGGAAAGGGGATCCCTTGAGAGAGTATCATCACCCATAATGACAAAGGATTACTTTGAGGATTTTTGTCCTCGACCACATTTACCAGAGAAGGCATGGTGGTCATTTCTGCTGCACCAGGAGCAGACATGTTCATTGCTGCAATCACCAGAGCAGGCTTGTTGGGTAGGGTCTCTACCACCTTGAGGACTGAGGATGTTGAAGGGGATACAGATGGTTTTCCCTGTAGAGGGATGCTGCATTCGACTCCCATCACTCTTTGCCCAGAGAGTTGCCTTGTCCTTGGGGTGGTGAGAGACTCAGGGACCTCGCTCACCACAGAGTAGGCAACACATGTTGGCGTCCTGTGTGTTGCATTTTGGAAAGGGGGTGTAACAAGAACTGCGGGAGCTGGATTTGACATGATCCTTGCGACAGTTATCATGTCTGGAACTCCAGGAGGAAGAAGGTACGAGTTGCTCCAATGTGTACCCAGTCCAGCATCTCTGCAGCTTGCCCTGGTACATCATGGAATCATACAGGAGACGTTGATCATGCCAGTCCATGTGGAGCTCCTTGTTCTTCTCCCACTCCATGATGAAGTCCATGTAGATGGCCATAGCATCTGTGTAGTGGATGTATGTGGGGAGGCCTTCAAAATCGTCGTTTTCGAAGCTGAAGCTTTTCACCATTGTGTTAACGTCCCAGATGTGTAACTTCGCACTGTTGCCATCAGGATAGACAATGTGAGTGTTGTGGCTGGCGCTGATGGTTGCGAGATGTCAGATGTGGGTACTATGGAATAGGCCCAGGGGAAGGTAGCTGTGGTTGGCAGTGAGGAAGAGCTCGGGGGGGAAGGTGAGGTCAGCCGAGTTAGTAGGATTGTGTTTGATAGTCTTGATGTCAGGAGCATGACGTGCCTTTCCCAGCAGCTTTTTCCTTGGTGTTTCATACTGATCCACTTGATGACTCAGGCAGGAAGGAAGGACCTGAAGCAGTCGTACAGGTCAGAGTTCTTCCTGATACCCTCATATTCCTTATCCTTAATTGTGATGAGGGATGCTGTATCTGACATCTTGTCCACAGCCTCTCCCCTCACCTTCTTCAACTTTGCCTGTCTTTTCAACCCATTCTTCTTCTCAATCTCTGAGTTCACCTTCAGCCTCTCAACAGTTTGATCGTCGCCACATTTTTGTGTGTTTTGCATTTCAACCAGTCAAAACCGTTGGGTCTGAGTGAAGAGCCCTGGTTGATAATAGGCATGGTGATAGAAAGGTGACAAGGAGATGTGTCTAGGTGGTGATTACGAGTTCAGGGAATTTTATAAGGCAAGTTCCATGGCGAGTAGCTTGAGCAGCAGCGAATCTTGTAGGGAGATCAGTCCCTTGAATGATGTCACAAATTTGACTAAAAGTAAGCTAGTAGGTTCAAGAGTGGTCTTAGAGGGTCAAGATGCTGTGCCAGCTGTGGCCAGGGAAGGAAAGAGAAGCAAAAAGGAGAGAATGAGGAGAGAGTGTGTGTGGACGAGGCAAAGATGAGAGGGACATGTCATCAAAGCACATCCCAGTATGGCTCGTCCTTTCACACACTCTTTCTAGCTTATCCTTAGATAAGCCCTTGTTCTTCTGGCTTATTGTGGACCCATGGATGTCAGTGCACTGTTCCTTCCTCCTCCTTTGCTCCTCCTCAACTATCCCTTCCGGTACCCACTGAACTATTATCTCTTTTGTTTTCCAGAGAAGTCTCCAACCTTTAACTCTACATTCCACCTAAAATCAACTCTTGATCTACTCAACAAAAGATGGTGGAAATTGGCAACTGAAGTCTGACAGGCACACAGTGTGTTCTTGATACTTGTCAAGCTGCTTGAGTTCGACTCAAGCGTTGACTGTTCTTGAAGGTATGTCTCATACTCTTGCTGCAGTTTCTAGTGTTATCTTGCTGCTTCAGCACTCAAAGTCAAGAGTCAGGATGATGTATCAACATGCATGAACACTTTGTGATACTTCACAGCAGATACTTTACGACAGATATCTTGCATGGTAGTCCTGCAGCTGCTCATCCTTTACCTGTGATACTCAGACCTGAGGTATAGAGCTAGGTTGCCAGTTAACATTTCAGATTTAAACCTGTCAGTCATAGACTACATATTCTATATGTCCTTGGAATAACAGATGAGTCCATATTCCACTCTGAGTTTCTGACAAGTCATCTCTCTGTTTCCTAATCCAGTGCAATATGTCAAGGCCATGTCAAATTGTCAATGAATCTCAGCACGCAGAATGGTGTCGATATAGGAAGTGTACACAACAAAGCAATGATAAACACCATTCAGATGATTTTAAATGTCATTTCTCTAAACTTTGAGTCCTGCTTCTGCTCCTCCTAGTCTTCCTCTCATTGATCCAGTAACACATGGTACAGTATAGATGACTGTGAAGAAAGGCTCCAGAAGTAATGCCTCAAGCAGGTAAGGAACCCATTTTCAACAAGGACAAAAGGTGTGTCCATATTGTCATTGCAATTTATGGCATCGCTAGGATGAAAGATGGATAATGGAACCAACACAGTATACCTAAATCTGCGGGGACCTGGCTCTAATTTGCAGGTACCATCTAAATTTATCATATACAACTTCCTGTACTGTAGAGACTATATAAATGAACTCAGAATTGTCTTGAAGCTGGTATATTCAATGCAAAGAAAGTGTAAAAATCTTCCAAAAAGAGGGATAAGCACAGCCACAATTTCGATTTTTTTTTTTCATGTTTGTTTGCTATACTCATACAGATTCCTTCTATAAAAGGATCTCAAGTCCCAACAGGATACTTATTCACCCTTATGAGCATAGCTCCTTGCAAAGGTGTCAAGTTAGGACAGCAACAGCTGGCTTCAGTAATAGGGTTGTTTCTTTATTAAGTATCTAGTACAAGACACAAAACAAAGATACAGACTATTGTCAAATGTATGATGCAAGTGTTTCTAGTAAGTAGAATACTCAAGGATTTTTGGTAGGATTTTTATAAGGTTTTTGCTCTAGCAGCGCACACACAATACACACAAGTTAAACACACACAAATGGGATCAACAGTCCCTGAACCAGACACTTGTAGGTGCCAAATGCCTCAATCACAATATCACTGGTCACACAAGATATGCACTTTAGCCAACAAGTTCAATTCAAGACACTATTTAACCAACACACTATGTTTATACTTGATGTGAGTGAAGTTTTTGAGAAGCTTCTGTCCATGTTTCATGTCCTCTACTAGCTAATACTGTGGAGATCTGGTACTCTACAGTATGTGGTTTGGGTAGCTACGAGAAATACTGCAGCTACAACTATACAGTTACACAATTATTTTGAATGTCTGCCAAAAGGTACATAGAAAATCAAGTAATAAATCTCTGACTGCTAGTCCCTATAAATAAAGACTTGCTTATTAGGATATCTAGGAAATGTAGAATATTATCTAAAATTTTATAGGAATTTCTATGTTCCATTTGCATCATCATTCTGTTTGCTTTGTGGACTCTTCAGGTCAAGCAGCTGCAGCACACTGACTCATTCAGCTTCATAGCTACTACAATTCCTAAGCTTATGACCTCATGAAACACTGCCAAAAGGCGGTGATAGGGTTTCTCATAGTTTCTTTGCACCGTCCTCTTTACTTCATGTTTTGGCAGTATTCTACCACATCTACCACTCCTAGTAGACTGCCAATCCCTCTACCATGTGTAATAAAGCCAACTAGCTTCCTATATGTCCAGAAGTACAGTGCCTTGCACTCTCTTACCTGCTAGATCTTGGAACAACTTAGCTACCATTGCTTACCATATCTGGCACTTTGTTTACTATCTTGGGTTAAGAGCTGATCACTCAGACCCCTTTTACCCAGCTTCAGTTCTCTAAGTCGACTATAGTTCTAGCCATAGACTCGTGTGCCAGTCTGTCGGTAATCTCACGTGGCCTGGCAGACTTTGAATGGGGCCAAGATTCCCTACAGACTGGTATTTTTGGGCGTCGTTTTGGGAGCTTGGCGTGCGAATTTGAACTCGTAAAATTTTTATTCGCTGCGCATCAAGAAAGCAGCAAGAGCGTTACAGACACTCGTATTTGCTGACATTCTGAAGGAAAGTTGTTGTACGAGATGTATGAGAACGGTGTACTACTTACACTTGCAAATTAAATGGTTAATAGTGTCATTTCCGAACTGTGTCTGCACTTTTAGACAAAGTTTTAACAAAACGAGGCTGAGAGGGAGTGGCTACTGCACTGGGATATGGAGCTGATGGGCCACAGTCACAAGGTGGGGTAGAATAGGCCATTTGCTGGGTTGTAAGTGCAGAAGGGTGATAGCAAGATCCAAACAAGCTTTTGACAAGCTTTTAGGGGAATAGAATGACCTATTGTCTATTGACTTGTCAAGAACGGCCACAAATGCGAGGCAAGCAAAGCAAGAATCAATTAACCGAGTAGAGAGACAAGTAACTGAGTAGTTCTCCTTCAGAATCGTGCAATGTGTTACACTTCAAAGCTAGGTTCCCATTTTAAAGTCTTTGTCTGAGGTCTCTCCAGGATGTATGCGGTTAAGAAGCGCTGTATTGAAGATATTGCAGCATGCCAGAACAGTAGTAAGAGCTAGGTTGACGTTTGAGTATCTCACAGCGGGAGAGGAGGAAAGTAAAACGATTTGCGACATTGCGCTGGTGATGGTACTGGAGAAAAAGAAGCAGATTTTTACAAGTTCAAACTCACATGCCAAGCTCCCAAAACGACGCCCAAAAATGCCAGCCGTTCTGGTGAACGACTGGCGGAGTTGGAAACAGAACGGATGGAACTGAGCCTATCCTAGCCAGTTTACTGCTAGTGTCACTGGATGCAAACACTTGTAATTCCTTGGATATACAGAGGAATTACATAAGACTTACACTGGTGCACTCAATATGTAAGTCCGCTTGACTTACTGAAGTATTACCAGAGACCAAAAAAAAATGAAACTATTATATATGATTATTGTAAGGCATGAAGTCTCACAGTGGCCCCTGGTAATACTTCAGTAAATCAAATGGACTTACATATTGAGTGTACCAGTGTAAGTCTTATGTAATTCCTTGGTATATCCAAGGACTTACAAGTGTTTGCACCCAGTGTGTATCTGTAAGGGTGACTCCTGACACATGAGGTGCTCACTCAACAACTGCAGGAGGAGATCCAAAGATATATAAATCGTCCCCTTAGTGCTATGAGTATGTACTAATCAGTCTGATTCTGAGGATATACACTTTGTTATACTTTTTGTCCTGTTAACATCTTGCAAAGGCCTTCACCACCAATTGTGTATCAGGCATATCAATGCTCTTTATCTGATGCTTAGTTTGCAATTGAGTTACTCTTCTGATTCTCAGATTATGATGCATCCTATCTGGTCTATCAATAGTAGCCTTTTGTGTTCCTTGTCACAGACCGCTACAGTTCTTTGCCCTCCTTCTTCCTTTACTTCAGTGTTGAACCCATTTATTCATCATTTGTCTATTGCATTCCCTTGTTGACACATTTCTTTTCATTTCTATTACCCTTTGATCTCCTTTTAAACCTTATTGCACTGACTTTGAACTCTATAATATCTGTCAAACTATGTTTAGCTATCACAGTTCTGTTCCCACCTTTGTACTTATCTTTTACATTGTTGTTCTCATCCCTTCGCTATTTTGGTGGAACTGTCTCGCTTATTCATTGTTCTTTTACATATATACCAGCAGACCTTGGTATTTGGTTCTTTAGTCCGTTCACTTTGTCTCCACTCCATACTACTACTATGCAGTGTAGAGCCTAGTCAGCTTACTTGTTTCTCTTAATCTATCTCTCCATTCTCATTGATCTCATCTTTGTGTGACTTGGGTGGTTTTCGTCATTGAGTGTAGCAGCAACCTTGACATTCCTTGCCTGTGTTTAGGGGATATTGTCCTTCTATCACTTTCCCTTGAGTTGCACTGGCAGTACTAAGGTGTTGTAGCAGGTTATAAGTTTTTTGTAGACTTTGTATAGTCTAGGTTTGGGTCTGCTACTACAACTGTAGCTCATACACATCCACTATAGTACTTAGAAAAAGATATTCTTTATCCATAAGTACTTGGCTTTATTGTACTCATGTATCCTTAGCTTACCAGCACTTTAACTAGCAGTTTGGGACTCACTCTAGTCCTTTATTAACCAATATATGTTGAACTTTTAGCTATTATGGATGCCAAAAGACGCTTTGTAGGTGCATTTTGTACAGCGTATCATTAGCAATTTCTGTCATGTTTTTTCACATATCTTTAGTGCTTCAAGAGGCTTGCTCTACGCATTTTTCATTATTGGGCAATCAGTGGTACCAGCACTCATGTCTGAGCATGTATATATAAGATAATTGACTTTAACATTTGTAAGGGTCCCTGCATGTAGCTGTGCATCTGCAGGGACCCATGAGAATACATAAGCAAATGCCTCAAGTAAACATCAATTGACCAGCCAACAGTTTCTTGTGGCAGATAGTGACCCTGTAGTAGAAATAATACCCAGTTAATGGCAATCTGGATAAGACTGATGGCACCAGATTTGCTGATTGCTATGCTTGAACTGAACTTGAGCAACAATTACTGAAGTGAGAGGACACAAAGTAAATGGGAACTGTATATTGTAAATAAGTAAGTATTACAAGTATCTAGGGGTAGAACATCATGTATTTGTAGAATAAAACTAGAGAAATCATAAGAAACCATACAATTGAAAGTAAGTAAGACTACTCAGTGATATTCATGGTGGCTACTAGGTCAGGATATGTTTATTATGCAAAGAACAAATTAGAACTGTGTTTTTGAAGAAGACTTAACTAGTAGTGATAAGTATTAAGGTATCCGCAGGTCCCCACAGATTTCTAATACCTGGAACCAATGCTAGCCTTTCTGAGGCAGAAGATGCTTTGGGATGGACACTAGAAGAGACTGTTATATGTCAGTAGTAGAGACTTCTACTCATAGAACATTTATACTTCCAACTTCATATGAAATTGCACCAGTGAGTGATCAGACCATCATCTATCTTTTTGCCCCTTGTCTCACCTTCCATGCAGACTCCTCATTGGTTTCCCTCTCCCACCTCTGAGGTCTTCAAGCTTATTCTGGTGAATCACCTCTTGCAACAGATATCTAATATGATGTCCACAGGCTACGTCACACTGCATCAGTGAGATGTTGCCTTTAGGAAATGGTCATGTGTGTATTTTAGCCATGAGAATCAGGTATGCCTTGTGTTTGACTTTCAAGCTTGGTTGCCTCCTGTACCCCTGGTGTATCAATTCTTGGTCCTAGCCCAGGTAATACACTCCTCCTCCATCATCTGTCATTCTTGTCCATTCTTTGTATTTTGCTGCATCCTGAGTACACCCTGGTTTTCAAAATGCTTTACAGCTACACATATACATAGTATGATTTGCTCTGAAGTCTCAATGTGTGTGTTTCTATGTATATAGATTTTGAAGAGCGCAAAAGTACAGCATAACAAAGTGTTCACGATATAAGCTGAAATGAGCCTGGAATCTTGAAAGTCATCCACCACATTCTTTTCAGCCCAAAGATATCTCAAAAATCACTACCCTGGCTGTATTCCTCTCCATCCATCCTAGTAAGGACCTGTGTTTGCAGTTGAGATCCTTTGACCTTCTTCAGGCACTTTCTCAAGGTCCTTGATCAAAGTATGCTTCCACTGATTAGTGCACGTGGGAAGACCAAGGTTCGATTTTGACTTTTGATTTCAGGGTTATCAATCTGGACCAGGCATCAACTATTGAATACAGTCCTTATGTGACATGTCCCACTGCTCTGCTGTCCTGCCTTGGTCCTGCTCTCCACCTCTCCTCAGTGTGTAAGTATGTATAAGTTGAGTCCTTGTGCATGTCAATGTGCTTATCATAGCTTCTGTACCTATGATAGTATGTAACTATGTAGTTCTTCTAATCACTGTAACCACATTTTGACCAGATTAGTTTACTGGGCTTTTGAGTCAAAATGAGCATATACTTGTTAAGTCCAGCCTTTTCAGCAGCCCTGACTGCTCTGCAGAAGTTGGACCAACACCCTGCATCACAGCAGCTGAGGTTTACATAATACTTGAGGATTAGTGACTTGGGATATTTCTGAAATTCTGTCCACTGAGATTGGAATGTGCAGGCATCTCTTGTCCACTTTGAGAGGTGGAGAAGTTGTGATCATGACAACAGCACATGTCACTGAATCTCTAACTGCATTGTCTTTGAACGTGAGTCAAACAAACGAGAAAAGAATGTAATAGGCGAAACAATGGGCATGTGAACTTCCTGAGTCCCTATTGATGCCATGCCTCAAAATGGTGCTCAATGAATCACATCTCTCTTTTGGCTACCCAGATGATCCCAGAAACTATTATACCCTCCATCATCTACAACACAAACATTATTGAGGTGGCAGTGTTCAGTCACTGGTATCCGGTTCCAAGTTCCAACCTGGTGTTCTGAAATCAAAAGTTGAAATTGAACCTTGGCCTTCCCACATACACTACACTGAGAGCTCTTCTGATGGATCCAATGTCATTAGTGTGCTATTTGTGGCTGATGTGAACAATGATTTGCATCATGTTAACAAAGTATCATCGAGTCTTGCACATGTCTGGGATATGGTATTTAACTCTAGCACTGCTGGAGGCAGTGATGGAAGTGTCTGATTGCAGGAGGCATTCTTGGAGGAGTTAAGATGTTTGATTATATTTTAAAGATTCTTTACAAAAGACTAATCATTGCTGTGGGCTCATCTCTTAATTTATTTCTTCAAGCTCATCTACCGTTCTGTGCGCAGGACCTCTGGGGTATTTATGCAATTTCTATTGAGTACTCTGTCTCTGCATCTTATGCAGGACCTCTGGGCAGTCCATACAAATTTCTACTACACCTCCGTGGCGTCACCATTTGTATCCATGGCTCTTGTACATGTCTCCGTGACTTCAGCCTCTGTGGAACTCATAAACATGTCTGTGACACCTCAGGGGAGTCGCTGTTTCAGGGGTCCCTGTGGATCACTTTATTTTGCTTAACTAGTCCAGTTATTTTTTGCTATGGTCACCATATGCACTTACTAATACATTTATTTTTGGACTCTAGCAGATATAGTACCTACAAGTATAAGTACTGTGTAGTTTACAGTCTAAACCTTGGATCCACAAATCATAACTATTGTCTTTCATACTTTTTCTACAAGTGCCTTTATTTGTATTGATGTTCTGATATTAACATAGAGATGAAGAGAGTTAAAGGAACAAGAGCCAGATGTACTTTACATGCACAGTGCAGCATCATGATTCCTGTAATGGCATAATGAGCAAATAAAACCAGTATCCATATGAATTTGACTGAGTTCTGCTAATTCTTACTCAGCAACGGAAGCTAGTTAGTATCAAAGTGTCTAACACAAGTGTCCAATACAAGAAAAGAATTACACAGAATTCTTGGAGACAGATGGGATGAAAGAATCATCTGGATGGACAAAGAGTCACATATCAAAACTCAGATATACATGTAAGTTAGTAGAGGAATGGAATATAAAATGTAGATGTAAGAGGGAAAAAAGCCAAAAATCCTTCATACAAATTTAACAGGATCCATGGGACTTTTGACTTTCAACCTCTGTTGAATCTCCCTGACCTTCTAATGCCAAGGATTGGTTGGTTTCCAGAAGAGTCTCAATCTCTATGGAATGAGATGGGATTTCTACTTGTGAAGCCTCCTGAAATTTTTGAAGACTATGTAGACAATCATCAACTTCAGTAAGCATCCCCATAGTGTCAAAACATTCTTTTGCCTTTTCTACATTCAATCTGGCCTCAATGAAGCAGTCTTTTTGGTATCCAATATCTCCAAGATACTGCAAACACTGAGCAACTCCCAGCCTGTATCCTATCTCCTCAAATTGCTTTTTGGCTTGCTCCAGAATGATCTTTGCTGCCTCATATTGGCCCAGCATCTGGCTGATGTCTCCTAGCCTTTGCAAGCACTGAGCAACTCCCAGCCTGAATCTGAGCCTCTCGAATTGCTCTTTGGCTTGCTCCAACATGGCCTGTGCCTTCTCATATTGGCACAGCATTTGGCTGAGGTTTCCCAGGCTTAGCAAACACTGAGCTGCTCCCAGCCTGTATCTGAGCCCCTCAAATTGATCTTTGGCTTGCTGCAGCATGACATTTGCTTCCTCATATTGGCCTAGTATTTGGCTGATCTCTCCCAGGCATTGCAAGCACTGAGCAGCTCCTGGCCTGTATCCAGCCTTTTCAAATACTTTTTTGGCTTGCTTCAGCATGACTTTTGCTTCCTCATATTGGCCCAGTGTTTGACTGATGTTTCCCAGGCTCTGTACACACTGAGCAGCTCCCAGGCTGTTTCCAAGGCCATCAAATTCTACTTTTGCTTGCTGCAACATGGCCTTAGCTTGGTCATATTGGCCCAGCATTTGGCTAATGTGTCCCAGGTTTTTCAAGCACTGAGCAGCTCCCAGTCTGTGTCCAAGCTCCTCCATGTGCTGTTGAGCTTGCTCCAGCATGACCCCTGCCTGTTCATACTTACCCAGCATTCGACTAATGTTTCCCAGGTGTTGCAAGGACTGAGCAGCTCCCAGCCTGTCTCCAAGCCCCTCCAATTGCTGTTGAGCTTGCTCTAGCATGACTGTTGCATCCTCATATTGGCTCAGCATATAGCTAATGCCTCCTAGATGTAGTAAGCATCGCGCAGTCCCCAGCACATCTCCAAGCCCCTGAAAATGCTCTTTTGCTTGTTCTAGCATGACCTTTGCTTCCTCATATTGGCCCTGCAATCAGCCAATGTCTCCCAGTTGTCGCAAGCAGTCAGCAACTCCTGTCATATTTCCAACCTTTTCATATAGATCCATAGCTTGTTGTATCTTCCACTGTGATTCTTTATAATCATTCTGATAATAAGAGATCATCCCCAATCGTTTGTAGCATTCAGCCTGGGCTTTTTTAATTGTATAGCTCACAGATATGCTGCTGCTTGTAATCACTTCCAGATTACTTGTCTCTTCATTTTCACAGTGCTTATTAAGCTTCTCCACATCATCTATTATCCCTATAGCCCTCTCATATTTCCACATAAAGCTCAACATATCTTCTTGTAGAAACATCACCTCAATTTGACCACTTAAACTCATCTGTGATTGCCATCTCAAATATTCCTCAACCAATGGCACAAGACGCAAAAAGTATTGTGGATAGTTATGCAATTGGAACAACACATTCATATGTGATGTTTCAAAGGATTTCTCAATCTTAATTTGAAGAATTTTCAAGATATTTGCTATATGCAGTCTCAGCTCACTATCTCTTGCAACAGATTTTTCAGGTAAATTGTCCATGAATGTCTCATAAAACCTCCAAATATCATCTTCAAGATGCTCTGATCTCCCAAAAATCTGCATGATGTATTCACCAATAGGTGTCAGGATTTTAAGTGTTCTGTTTTCCACCTCATAAATAAGGCATGACTTTTCCAAGACAAGCACCTGCATGGTTGCATCAGGAAGCATTTTGGGTAGATTTTCCAACCAGTCTGGAATGCCACTTGGAAGAAAAGCAACAAGTCTCATGTGATTTTCTCCTGTCATTGAAAGCTTTTCTCTAATGAGGTTCAGAGTCAATTCAATTGAGACTTCAATACTCGTGAGCCTGTCATCCTGCTCTCCAACTTTCTTCAGTACTTCTGTCTTCTGGCTATTCCACATTTCCATCAGATGCTTCAATGGTAGCTTTCTGGCTTGCTGTGCAATAAGCGTAATAGCCAAAGGCATACCATCCATCTGTCTTAGCAGCTGCTCCAAAATAGGATCCCTCTGATCAATTTGGTACTTTCCATTTGAAGTAAAAGAACAGAAAGCTTGCTTGGCTGGAACAAGCTCAAGAGGGGGTAAGCCTGATTGTCCTCCAAGCTTATGCCATTCAGTTTGTCTAGGGCCATCAGTATCTCTCATATTTACAATGACCAAGGCTGACTTAAAGCTGCATATCTTATCAATGAACTTCTTGACTTGGGCCTGATCCTTGCTGTTCCAAGGTGTGTCAAAATTATCCAGGATCAACAAAGACTCTTGGCAGCCTTTTAGATAGTTAAGCAACAGCTTGTAAGAACCTTTTCCTTGGATTGGCTGCAGTCCAATTGCCTGCACCAATCCTTGAGTAAGGGTTGTTGCATCTGAGAGAATTTCACAGGGGATGAAGTAGCATCTCCCTGAAAATTTCTTCTTGATCAAGGCATTTTCCATGATATGCAGGGCCACAGATGTTTTGCCTATTCCTCCAGTTCCAAGGATGGCTATATGGACCTGATTCGCCTCACACAAGAGTTTCACTGCTTCTACAAAATGGGACCTGCCAGTGAATACAGATGGAGCTCTGGGTGTTTTGGCGAAGTAAATCACTACAAATTTGGAAATTCAATAAAATGATTAGACATGATAGACTTATACGCACTCTGCTGTGATTTTCTGAAGATAAAATGTTGTCAGGCATTCATCTCTATTAGCAACAAGAAATTGTCATTTACCTTTGGTTTGCTCTCTGGCAGATCTGCAAATAATTTAAGTATCATACTCCCAATCTGAACAATCTATTTGGTTACTTACAAGTTTTGTATGTATAATGTGCATTTCGCCCAATAGTAGTGATAGTTGAACCCATAATGTTGAAGTCATGGGCTCCAGAAAGAATATTCATCTGGTTTCCAGTACCAGTTTGATCAGGGCCATTATTGGTTTGTTCCATATCCGAAGTTTCTGAATTCCCTTTCAATCTTCACAAAAATCTCAACGCCTAATTTTCCGCTCACCTCGAATAGACTTGTAACTTTGCTGTTCAGACTCACAAAGGTCGAAAAGTGTCTTAACAACGTGACCAGAACTTTAGGACTTGCGCTTTAAGCCATCATTTCAAAATGATGGCTTTTCATGATTGATGGACCAATCAGAACTCGAGCGAAAACCTATTATTAGAATATATACAGCAACGCGTTTGGTGCCTGCGCATCTTGACGCATCACATCGCCCCGGGTCCCCTTCTTCATCCACTCAGACTGTGTCCTGGGTCGAAAAATCAAACCACTGGGCAAAAAAATACACCAGATCATCGAGTAGTTCCATCACAGGAGTTTTGAACCCTGTGCTACCACGCTGAACATCATGTCCAAATCTCCTTGATAGATACTCCAAGTTGGTGACTCGGAACGATAGGTGGTAATGTTAGCCAGCTGGCACTGCACCATACTTAATGGATATAGGCTTCGTCCAGCATGTCCTTTGGTACAACTTTGGTAGATTGTGTCAGTTCAGTGTATGCATGAGAGGAAGACAGAAAGGGATGGCCCATGGGGTGTAAAAAAAACACTCAGAGCACAAACTGAGGAGTGTGAAGGACGAGGAGCAACCCCAAATTTCAAATATTTGAGAACTTTCATGATGTGTCCAATGCTTCGCTGAACCACCTAGTATCTCAGTAGATAGAACAGAGAAATGTATGTAACTTGAACTAAGCAAAACGCTGAATCGAAACAATTACAAAACCAATGATAGATCAAGAAACCAATTACAACGCAGAAGTGGTCCGACGCAAGAAGAATAAACCTAACAAGAAAACTCCTTGAACCACGGTAAGTCCGAGAAATTGTCTAGAGGCAGATGGTGGTACTGATCTATCGACTTTGGCAGTTGACGGCCAATATAATCGAAACATTGAAGGTGTAAGAAGCAGAGAGCGATGTAGGACTTTCTAGGAGAGAACTGGACAGCAGGGATAGTGCTGGGTAGAGTTGAGCCGGAATGGGTTGGGCCAGGACTTAAGCTGCGAAGTTGGGGAATGGATAACTTGGTATATTGCATACTTGTGCTAGGCTTAAGTACAAAACAAAGTATGTACGAGTCCAGGCGATGCAGGTAGGTACTAATACGAAAATCGAGCCTGAACCCAGTGTGAAGAGGACAGAAACTTGTAAGGAAGGGACATATGTCGGAAATTTGAAAATGCCGCAATAACGGACCATAAGCGCTTATAAGCACCGTAATAGGAAGGTGCCGTGGTAAGCGGCTTACTGTGCGAAAGCTTTCATTATAAGTGGGCCGAATTTCGGGCATTATAAGCCGTGATAAGCGGCCGGGTAAATCATAAGCATTGAAGAAGAAAAATATCATCTCATCTCACCTCACCCCACCCATTGTACTTATCTAGGACTCCCCAGGAATCAAACCCATGTCAAGTGGGAGTATCATTGCTTACTAAGCACCAGCACCTAGGTAAGTAAGTCAAGTCAAGTCAAGTTTATTACACCGCACTGCAAAAGCTAGCTAGGTATGACGAAAAGCACTACATGGACCCATTTGCTGAGTCTATTGGGGCAAGCAACAGAACTGTAGTGTCGATCATCCTGACAAAGCAGGGTAGGGCATCTACAGCGCTGAAGCGCTAAAGGCGCAGAGATAGGGGACGTATGTCTCAATGCGAATAATGGAGTTGCTAAGTAAATACTGATAGGCTAAATACAGGGAGAGATGATGAGAGATGATGAGAAAATGAAAGGTGGAGGAAACAAGGAAAAACAGGAATAAGTGTAAAAAGTCAAGGGAGAGATAGAAGAGAGTACAATATCAGAAATAAGTAGAACAAATCACGGAAAATGGAAGGAATTAAGGAAGACCACCAAGAAAACCAAGAGAAAAGGAAGAGAAGAAAAAATGATGGAATGAAGGAATCACAAGTGTCATCTTTTGTAAGCGCACGAGGAGTGAACACCACAGCGCTAACCTCACTCCTGTTCGTCAGTCCACTCTTCATCAATACGTTTGATGCCACCCCAGTCCTTCCAGATGATAAGAGCATTGTGGATGAAAGCTGCAGTCACAGCAACCTGGTCCTAATCAAAAATCTAGCATTTTAGTAGCTCAATTGCATGGTGGTTGGAGCAAGGTAATAAAGGGTTGAGATTGAGAGATGCCATGAAATGAGATGAGAACATGTTCAGGGGTTTCATAGGAAGAGTGACAGGAATGACAGAGCATGGATTTATGGTCATCCTCATCTCTTGGTGTTCTTCCTGGAGCACATCGGAACACCCATGGTGAGATGTTTCCACAGAGTAGACGAGTAAGGGATCTGCAATGGTGGTGGTGTTTAACCTGTTGTAGATAGTGACAGAACTATAGGGCAGGGGAGATTGCTTGCAGATCATTGCCAGGCTCAGTTGGCTCTATTTGGTCACGTAGAAGAGACAAGCAGCTGAAGCTGTTAATTTGGTGTAGAAGATAGCTGCTTGAAGAGCATTTGACTTCCTTGATCAGGATATCAATCTATGTGGGTGATAGGTATTGGTTGGTGGGCAGGAAGAGACTATCGGAGTCTGGAGAATGGGGCAGACTCTGAAGGACATACTCAAGATTGGAGAGCCAGCAAGGGGAATTTCCTGAGCATAACTCCAATTGACTATTGAGGGCAACACAAGCTAATTTCTCCAGTGGCAGTTCCAGGAGATACTTAAGAAAGCAGAGGGCAAGTATCACGCAATGGACATGTATAGGTCTGATTGCAGTTTTGGTGAAGAGGGGAGTAGTGATGGAGTTATGGGACAGACCAAGGAGGCGATGGAGAAATGAAGTTTGTACTCTTTCAAGATGACTGATCCCAATGTTTGGGACATCTAGCACAACCTTGCAGCTGAATATGAGGTGGCAGTCCACCAGTGCAGTATATAACTGTTTAGCTGAGGAAGGAGGAATCTGACTGCGGCCCACTAGTCATTCCATACTGAGAATACCGTGTGCAGAGACAGTAGCAGCAGAAGCCTTGTTAGAGTAGATTTCGGAGAAGATGTCGAGGTTGTTGGTACACTCAATAACAAACCACCCAAGTCACACAGAGACAAGATTGATTGAGAAATAGAGAGATAGATAGAGAGCAAGAGTAAGCTGACTATGCTCTACACTGCGTAGTACTAGTACAGAGTGAAGACAAAGTGAACGAACTAAAGGACTAACTAGAATGTCAAGTGGTTTATATAGAAAAAACAATGAATAAGTGATAGGAACAAGATAGGAGAAACATGGGAGAAAATGGAGAAACATAGGAAGATTGATTGATAGTTATTATAAAGTTTGACAGGTTTTATAAGGTTCAAAGTCAGTAACATAAAGTTTAAAAGGGTTTATCGAGGAAATGCAATAGACAAGTGATCAGAAAATGGGTTTGATAATGAAGTGGAAGAAGAAGGAGGACAAAGAACTGTAGCAGTTCATGACATTACCCCCTCTTTAAGTTGTGCTTTCACCTGGAGCACACATGTACTTCTCCAAATGTCTTTGAAACTAATTCCCATGGAGCATACTGTGGATCCTTCCCATATCAGGTTTGGTGGTTGATATGCGTTTGGATGTTCTCAATAGAAGGTTTTGATCATCTCTTTCAATTTTGTCAACCCTGAAGCTGGTTCCCATGAATTTTCAGAGTCTGAATAGTCCAACCATTTGACCAAATACTGCACTCCTCAACGATTCTTAGTTGGTTTCGAATCTAGAATCGCTTCTACGTCATACTCGTTATCTTCTGGTAGTAATTCTGCTGGTTCCCCTGGATAGTTCACTCCATGAGCTTCAGTCTCCTTGTTACGAGGCCTTTAGCCGAGTTAACTTATGTCGTCTTCGCAACTTTTCCACGCCTGCAATTTCTATTGGCCAGTCTCTATGATGCCGACAACCGAACGAGGATGCTGTCAGCTTTTTGATCCGACCCAAGCTGTCGTCAACCATGAACAAACAATGACATAGCCCAAGTCGCATCGGATTTTCATAAGTCCTTTCACCTTCACCCTACAATGTGCTACTACAGGCCTCGTAAATTGCCATGCGAAGCAGTGGCATCTTTCCCCAGTATGGTGATAGTAGTGAAGCGTGAAATACTGGGTGAATTCGCCAATTACATCAGTGATTTTGAATGGTCCATGATGATGGTTAGCCAACTTAGCTTTTGGCCTAGTTGTCTTTAAGTTCTTTCCATCCAGCAATACTTTATCCCCAACTTTAAACTTTACCCCTTCTTTTACATGGTCCATGTTCTGTCTTTTCATCAACTCTGCCACTGTTGTTAAACTCACTTTCAATTCTTTTCGTAACTCTTCTTCTACTTTCGGTACATGTGAAGAAGGATTGATCAAAGGAAAGAGTTGAGGAAGGTATCCATGAAGTAGTTCGAAAGGTGACTTTCCAGTGGCGGAATGGACTTGTGTATTATGGCAAAACTCGGCATATGGCAGGTATTTGACCCAATCATCTTGACTATAGTTACAGAAGATTCGTAAGTATTGTTCGAGTTCTTGATTGAACCTTTCTGTCTCGCCATCTGTTTGCAGGTGATAAGCCATACTAAGAGCTGAGGTAATACCTAACTTAGCATATATTCCTCTCATAACCCGGCTAGCAAATTGGGGTCCTCGATCCGAAATCATCTTGTCCCATAGTCCATATTGTTGCCATGTGTTGTTGAATAGTACATTGATAGTTCCATCACTGTCGATATCCTTTTGGCATGGTGAAATTACCATGGTCTTGGTTGATCGATCCATGGTTATGTGGATTGCATTGAAACCATCACATTCTGGAAGATCCATGATGAAATCAGTGGTAATCATACCACAAGGTCTTTCTGGAGTTTTGTTTGGAACTAGTGGTACATGCGACAGATGATTTTGCGCCTTGGTTGATTGACAAGTAGCACATCCTTCGACATAATCACAAACAAATACTGACATACCAAGCCACCAAAATTCCCTACTGATCAGCTCATACATTTTGAATCAGCCTGGATGTCCTGCAGTGAGACTATCATGATGCATCTTAACTATGTCTCTACGTAATTGTTGGTTGTAGGGGACGTAAACTTTTCCTTGGAACAAAATAATCCCATCTTCATAATTCCATTCCTCTAGGTTTTTGACCAGCAAGCATGGACCATCGTTTAAGATGACTTCCTTGTCTTTCTTTGGACACTTTTTAATTCGTCTTCTCAGTTCAGCGTCTCCAATCACAATTACTGATCCCGGTCTCGTAGCTCGAATTCTGAAGAACTTGGGGTCTAGTAATACTCTATCCTTATTGTCGTCATTGACCCCCTCTTTATGATCTGGCCTTCGAGAGAGAGGATCACTTTGATTAAGGCTTCCAGGTTTATGGATAAGGATGAAGTCAAATCTGGTAAGAAATAGAGCCATTCTTACTTGTCGTTGGCTCAGTTTCTGGGAGGTAGTGAAGTATTCCAGATTTTTGTGGTCAGTGAGGATTTCAATAGTATGTGGTGCACCTTCAAGATAGTGTCGCCAAGCCTCCAATGCCCATATGATCGCTAACAACTCTTTATCGTGAATGTCATAGTTTCGTTCAGTCTCAGACAAAGATTTCGATAGGTAAGCAACTGGATGCCACTTATCATCTGACCCTTTCGGTGACAGGATACCTCTGGTGGCATAGTCAGAAGCATCTACTTCTACTCAATATGGTTTAGAATGATCAGGCATTAAAAGGACTGGTGAAGAAGTAAACACATCTTTGAGGGCTTGAAAACTTTTTTCAGCATCCACAGACCATTTCCACAGTTCATCCTTCTTTGTAAGATCGAAAAGTGGTCGAGCAACTTTAGAAAAATCATGTATCAACCGACGATAGAAGTTTCCAAATCCTAGGAATGATTGAACATCCTTGACTTTTCGTGGGGTTGGCCATTCAGTAACACCTTTGACTTTGATAGGATCCATTGCCAATGTGTTATGAGATACAATAAGACCTAGGAACTCTACTGAGCTCGCTTCAAAGGTGCATTTTCTGGTTTGGCATAAAGGTCATTCTCTTGGAGTCGTGCGAGTACTTGTTTGACTATTTGTTGATGTTCTTCTAGAGTCTCTGTGAAGATTAAGATGTCGTCCATGTCGATGACCACCTTTCCAGAATCGATGAGATCTTTAAAAAGAGTGTTCATCATTGCCTGGGATGTTGCAGGAGGGTTCATAAGACCAAAGAACATCACTGTTGGTTTGAAACGTCCTCTATTTGTCTTAAACGCAGCTTTCCACTCATCTCCTTCTTTTATTTGAACATTGTTATATCCCCATCAAAGGTCGATTTTTGAAAAAAACTTGTGCTCCTTTAAGTTTGTCGACCAAGGGTATTCATTCTTGACAGTTCCTTTATTTAATGCTTGATAGTCCTGTACAGGGTGTAGTTTTCCGTCTTTTTTTTTAACAAAGAAGAAGGGACTTGCCATGGGAGACTTCAACGGTCTTATGTACTCCTTCTCCAAGTTCTCATCAATGAATTTGTCAAGTTCCTTTTGTTCATTAGCAGACAAGGGGTAGGTTTCGCAAGGGCAAGGTTCAAAATCCAGTTTCAGGTCAATGGCATGATCCCATTCACCGCGTCTTGGTAGTCGTTCTGGAGTTTGTTTATCAAAAACTGGTAAAAACTGATGATATTGGGGTGGAATCTTATCTGTGAGTGGTACGTCCTCTTTCATCTTGTGGGAGCTTTCGTAAATCCTGCATGAATAGGTATTTCCATATCTGATATCGGGTACTCCTCTTCTTTTTCAAACAGACTCTCTATCACCTCTTGTTCCCACTGTCTCAGAACATCCTTCTGATCAAATTCTTCTTCAGTAAAAATAGTTGTAGATTCTGAGGAACAGTGAAAGGATCAAATTGGAACTCGACAGCGTTGACCTGTCACTTTTGGCTGTGCAATTGGTTTAAACTGTCCGATTGGTTCTGACCATTTCACTTGGTAATCCTTGTGATTGGTTCATGGATCGATAATAGTAGACTTGGGGAATTTGGGTTTGGTGCGTAGTGTAGGATGGGGGGTTGTTCCAGAATACATGTTCCAGGACATCTAACCATATCCACCTTAGAAAATGACCAATCTACCTCTGGATTATGCTCTTCCAACCAATCAGTACCAAGGATTACATCATGATCTCCAATGTCCATAACATAAAATTCAGCTGTCTCTTTGTGATACGATCTTTTGTCTTGAGAGTAGATACATAGTTTTTGAATAGTATAATGGTGTACCCATCCCATGGTGTTTTCAGAACCATCAACATTGCATACAGGGAAAGGGTTTTTGATATGAAGGAGGGTTAAACAATTCTCTTGTGCAAAACAGCTGTTGATAATAATGCCTTCTGCACCACTGTCTATTAGAGCTTCTGCATCGATTTTTCTACCAGTGATTTTGCCAATAAGTTTGGTTTTAAGTGTTATTGAAGGTACCTGTCAGTTACAAGTGACTGCCAACATTCTCAATTCTGAAGGAAAGGTATGCTCACAAAAGGGGTTTAAAACATGATATTGATTGTTCTTATATTGTCCAGTGTATTGTACAGCTCCTCCCGATGACATAGCAGGGGAGTATTTCAAAAATCCATCATCTTCGCCATGACATCCTTCGAATATACACTAGCCTGTTCCTTTTCCTCTCCTTCCAAACTCTTGACCTTGTTCATCATATCTGAGATATCTTTGATTACATTACACAAGGAAGACAATGTTTGAGCCACTGTTACCGGTGGTGAACTGGATGACAACAATGGAGTTGAAGTTTCGGCTGCCCTAATGGTATGAGGAGGGAACTTTTGAGAGGTATTTTGAGACGTTGAAGACCTTGGAGTATTGTTCGGGAATGTCGGGCATTTATTGCTCATGTGTCCAGGTTGCCTACATGTGAAGCATGCTCCTAGTTTCTGGAGTCGGTCCCTTTCTTCGGTCGTCAGTTTGGGTAAAGGAGTAAAGGACGAGTTAGCACCACATTCATGCTTGCCACCATCTGTCCTTGAGGAGGACCCGAGTTCATCCTTGGCATAGAGAATGATCTCGATCGTCCTTCTTTCTCTCTTTCATTTATCCATTCTGAATGGAGATCCATTGCCCTTTCCCTATACTCATCGAAGTCCTTCCACTTTGGCCACGTTCCCACCACTGACTTCCGAAGATCTCTCGAAAGACCTGCCTTATAGAAGTCCAGAAGAGCTGTTTCTCCATAGTCCGACTCTTCTCTATATGTATTGAAGATACTATTATAGCTACTGATGTCCGTTCCCTTCATTCTAGCATTCTTGATCTTATTTCCCACAACCTCATCAGCAGCAAGGGCTTTGAAATCCTTTTTGAACCTATCCTTTACCTACTTTAACGTTGTCCATTGTCTTTCTTCTGGTTTGAGTTTTGTATCTTCCTCATCCTCTTCTTGCTCTGTGATTTGTTGGGTTTCCCAATCTCCTCCCTTTTCTCCTGTGAAGAACAAGAGGAATAAAGACACCTTGGAGTCCTCAGTCAAGTACCTGGCTTTGTTCTGACATAGGTAGTTGTTGAACGAGGCTAGCCACTGCTCCGCCTCATCACATTCTCCATTAAAAGTATCAGGCTTCCTCCCTTGTTCAGTTAGCTGGTTCGCCTGGATCTGATGGATCTGGAGATGGAGAAGGATTTGGACAGTGTGGGGCTATGGATGGTCCTTTGTTAGATGGAATTGCAGGAGAAGAAGGTTCGTTTGGATCTGATGGATTGGGAGAAGGATCTCGGGGAGGGGTTGATGGGTTATTAGAAGGTGGATCTGGTAATGGATCTGATGCAGAAGATGGATCAGGTGGTACAAGAGAAGAGGGTTCTGGATTCGGTTGAGTGTTTGTTCTGGTTCAGTTTTGGAGTTGATAATAGGATGAGCTTTTCAAATAGCAAGCTCCTGGTTATTGATAGGAAGTGTTTGAGTATTGTACCTGTTAATACAGGGCTGGTTTTCAAACTCTCTGAGTTATAATTGCAATCAAGAACCCTTTGTTTGAAGAAGACATGTGGACAATCTGCACAGGGAAGATTTGGATCTGCAGATGTGGACCGTCGACTTGTCATATACTCTTTCTACAATCTCTTAGGGTCTTCTTTTCTACCCTTTAAATCACCACGAGGATTTGAAGATAAAGGAGGTAGGTGTGCCGTAGTCTGTAAGGGATGGTGTAGGTATATTGTACTCTCTGAGAAACAGAGGTCCCATAATCCTAACAACAGTTTCCTCAGTATCGAGATCGAGGGTGACTCAGATGTACGAATAGATGGAAAGGATCATGTCGCCTGGTCCCAGTTTCCAAACCCAATGATGTGTACAGATAAAGTTTTGATCGTAACTCCAAGGATCTGCCTGAATGCCTACTGTGTGGCTGCACCAGTACTTGGTGTGTGGTAGATAGAGTGGAAGAGGAGGTTGTTCATAGTTAGGTGGGTTCTCAGGAGGTTTGAAATGAATCCCAGAGAATGGAGAAGACAGGACGGAAGGAATACAACACTTGCAATAGAGATTGGTGATGAAGGAGTCAAGAACGAATGGTTATGGCCTAATTGACACCAATTCAACACAAAAGACACCTAGTCCCTTGTAGGCTACAACACCTAGTTGTTAACCAATGGATATAAGAGGAATACAATGCTTGCAGTATGATATGGATGAGATATAGACAAAAATGAAAGTAGTTGAGAATCAGGATAAACAGAATAGAGGAGAAAGGAACTCAAATAGTGAGGTGGGTGTATGGGAGTTCATTCATGTGTCTAGGCCATTGGTACACTCAATAACAAACCACCCAAGTCACACAGAGACAAGATTGATTGAGAAATAGAGAGATAGATAGAGAGCAAGAGTAAGCTGACTATGCTCTACACTGTGTAGTACTAGTATGGAGTGAAGAAAAAGTGAACGAACTAAAGGACTAACTAGAATGTCAAGTGGTTTGTATAGAAAAACAATGAATAAGTGATAGGAACAAGATAGGAGAAACATGGGAGAAAATGGAGAAACAGGGAAAAGATAGGAAAAGATAAGATTGATCGAATGGAAGATTGATTGATAGTTATTATAAAGTTTGACAGGTTCTATAAGGTTCAAAGTCAGTAACATAAAGTTTAAAAGGGTTTATCAAGGAAATGCAATAGACAAGTGATCAGAAAATGGGTTTGATAATGAAGTGGAAGAAGAAGGAGGACAAAGAACTGTAGCAGTTTGTGACAGAAGATATCAGTGGAAGTAGAGCAGAATGTTATACCAACATATTTAAATTTGTTGGTAAGCTTGAGTGGACAGCTGTTGACTGTGAAGTTAGGCAGACAATCTGAAGGGGAGAGACCAAGGATGTAGTTGATAGAGTCTGTTTGCAGACACATATTGCCAAAGATCATCCCTTCTGATTTGGAAGGGCTGAGAGATAGAAAGTTGTCATAACACCAATGTTGTAGCTCATTAAGGTGTGTTGAAGACCTGAAGTGGAGATGATTACCATGTCATCAGGATGATTAGCTAAAGAGAAGGTTAAGAGATAAAGGCTCCAGAGCATTGGAGATGCAGGGTCACCCATAAGAACCCTGGAACCAGTCTCAAAGTCATCAGAGATGGCATTGCTTTGGATGAGATGGAAGTGTATATCAGTATATAGATTCTGGAGCCAGTCGTAATACATTCCTGTAAGTCCCAGGTCCTTGAGATGGTTCCAGAGGTCATTGTGGTTTGTAGAGGGGAAAGTGTTGGAGATATCTACAAAGGCAACAAAGAGAGTTTGATTACGTTTGTGAGCATGTTCAATCAGAGAGCATAAGATAAACACATTGTTATGTGTATGATGCCCAGTGCAAAACCTGTTTTGAGAGGGGGGAATCAAGTTACTGAGTTCAGCAGTGTTTGTGAGTTTGTGGAGTACTAGTAGTGTTCCAAACTTCAGGAAACAACTTTCAAGCACAATAGCGCAGTAGTTGTTAGCATTGGAGAGGTCTACCTTGTTTAGGCAAGGCAGAGAGTAGGGTTGCACTGTATATGTGTGTGTGTGTGTACTCTCATGTGTATCTCTGCTCAGTTTCTCTTTTGTAGTTATTCAAAGGTTGCGGTGTGCATGTTGTTCAGTATATGCACTCGTGATTGGCAGATTGGTGGCAGACTCACAGAGTCACCAAAGGTACATTTCTGTGGTCTCTTGTAGTTAGTTTGCTAACTCGTTTGTTTCAGTTCGTTCATTGGGGCTCAGGTACATTCGACTGCTTGGATGAGATAGTGTCGGCAGGTTTCTGTATACATAATGTACATTAGTAGAAAAAGATGTACAATACTACAAAATGGATGATTTCTGATGATTTCTGACACTATCTGGCCTGGTCCAAAAGGTGTCATTGAACAAATCCTCGACATTTTGCCCAGACACAGCCAGAAATAGCCAGAAATAAATCAGGTATATGTTCATTTTCTGATGTCTTTCTGGCCAGATCTGAAATGGTTGGCAGGAGCCATATTTTCAGAAGTGGTTGGTTATAGTGGGTTGTGGCCAGCATTGTTTTTGACTGGGCCTGATGTATTGGAGTGTGGGTGTAGAGAAAGGTAAGATTTAACCTGCTCAATGTCTGCTACGGTTACTTCAGAGTTTAATGTAGGAAAGCAGGACATTGGCGAAGTGCAGCCTCAAGGATGAGCTCTCGTGTTTTGCTTGTGTAGGTGTTCCATATTGAAATGGGAGGATTGGGGATCAGGAGGGTTTAGATGAGGTTTAAAACAGTTGTAGAGATGATTTAGCAATACTAGGGGTGGAGGTAAGAAAGGGTATCAAAGCTTTTTGTAAAGCTTCCAGAATGCTGCAGGGTAGTGCTAGCTTCCACAATGTGATCTCGCATCATAGTCTGCAGGTGGCATCGTGAGGAACGACCACAGTTGGTGATGTGGCCAGAGTTCTTCCTGAAAATGTGCTTGACAGCAGGCTGGGAGGGTTGTTTCGAGGGAAATGTTGTAGAGACCTTGGGTTGAGTAGGGCCATGAGATGGCGAAGGAAATGGAGGAGGGGGAGGTACAAAGGAGAAATCGTCAGGGTCACCAGAGACAGGAAGAGGGAGATGGCAACCAGTCTTAGCTAGCTGATCAGCATTGTCATTATGATCATTACCCAAATGGGCCTTAACCTTAACAAATTGCACAGGTGCAGATTGGGATGCAATCCAGAGAACAATATTTTTCAGCAGATCTCCATGAGGAACAGACCAACCACATTTGGCACACACCAGTGCCCAGTAGGTGAGAGAATTGATTAAATATTCTGAGTTGGTATGGATGAGAAGAGAGCAGTTGGGGGTTGATAGCTGAAGGGCAGTGAGGACAGCATATAATTCAGCTTGATTGTTTGTTTGAGAGCCAGGGACACATTTTGTGCAGTTGAGCAGGTTGCCATGGCCAAAGAAAACCCCTGATCCTGCAGTTGCATTAGAGTGGCCAGGGTGCATACAGGCACCATCAGTATAGACTTTAAGCGGCAGTTGAGAATGTTCACACAAGGGGGCAGCACCATAGATTTTCCCCCATTGTTCTTCTAAGCTCAGAGGATCAGTGTGTAGGATTTCATCAAGTAGGCGGTCAAGGTGAGTGATCAAAGGGGTATGGAACTGCAGCCGACTGTGTCAGGGTAGAGGAGAGTGACTATTTGAAGACCCTCCAGGTACAATCAGTATAAAGTTAAAAAGGAGTGGTCAGACCACTCAGTACATGGAGATACAGACAAATCTGAGATAAAAGGAGGGCAGTCATGAGACATCAAGCAGTAGTCAATAACAGAACAATGATACATGGTTTCGCTGTTGGTATCAGTCCCAGCATTGTGGTGTTCAGTGAACTCAAAATGGTCACTGGGGATTCCCTTGGAACCATTAAGTATGACCATGTCACAGGAAGCCAAGAACTCAAGAAGACGTTTGCCATGAGTATCAGGTGGCTTTGAGTCGAGGGAGATGTGGAGAGGATGACTGTCAGATACCCTAGCAAGACCAGTTCTCGCATTGAGATCACCCATGAATATTAGAGGGTAACCTTGTTCATTTGGCGAGTTTAATTTTACTGCAGAGAAATTCAAAGGGCTCTGTCACTGTCTAGTCATGCCAGTCAAGGCAAGAGTGTTGGGGCAAAACATAGGAATTCATTATTAAAGTACCATTGACTTCAACAGTGAGAATATCAGGATGCATGCATTGAGGGAAGAACAGACTAAAGTCGCAACACCACCCCAGGGAAAAGTGAGGTCAGAGCAGACACAGCTTCTGGTGTACACAACAAATCCTTCAGGGATGGGAATGTTCTCATGGCCATAGCAATGTGTTTCTTGGATCAAGAAGATATCAATATTCTTGAGAAATTCAGAGTTGCTGTCAAATGTCCCATTAAGGTTCCAGCTTCATATGGTCAAGGTAGATGGATTGTTTTCATTGATGTGAGCAGTAAACATAGAAGATGGCGCAGTAGAAATACAAGAAGGCAGCGAGCTATTACTAGTTGTACAATCACTATCAGAGGATGATGAAACAGAGTCAGGAAGCTGTGGAGTTGAGGTAATGGAGGTAAAATCACAAAGGCTATTACAAGCAGGATCAGAGGTGCTACTACAGACACAGTGAAAGCTGTGCAGGAGTAGGGGAGGATTGGACCTGAGGAACAGGAGAATGGGATTGAGGGTGACTATCCAATCCTTCTTTAACAGAAGTATTGTTCTCATTCCCATCTGTACGCTTCTTATTGTTTCTGTTCCCAACCATAGGTTTCTTTCCTTTTCTCGATTCCTTTCCATTTCCATCAGCAGGAGTAGATGCAGTGGCAGTGGTGTCAGATGACGAGGCTGCATTAGCGAGTTTGTTGAAAGTTTTTGTGGATTGGCCAACCATGGGACGTGCAGGGGTGGGAGTTGGCTTTCCAGGACGAAGGAGGGAACAGAGTGGGGCTGGGACAGGCTTTTTGGCAGTACAATTACCCGAATCACATGGAATGACATGATGACTCCCTAGAGCATCAATGGAAGCTGTCTCAGTGCATTTTCAGGACATATGGGTGAGATGCTGAGCTGCTAACAGTGCTCGCAGCAGACTTCATGATGTCTGTGAAGGAGGGACATGTAGAGGGAGAGCTGTTGTCATCCACTGGTTTAGTAGGGGCAGGAGATGCTCGAGAAGTAATACCAGGAGACCTGAGACTGACACCATCATCATAGAAGGAGGAGGCGTTGACCATCTCAACATCCTGCAGCAAGGAGGAGTTGGCATGGACAGAGGGAGAGGAAGGGGACGAGTTAGCAGGGTTCAAGAGGTCTGCATCCATAGAAATGTAGCAAGGGCAGCATCAGTGACTAGACGAGTGGCACCAGTAGCATGGGCAGGGCCGTAAAAAGTGGAAGGAATAAGTACTTATATTCCAGTTGGGTATCCAGAAAAGTGCAGGTGCAAGGTGTGGGTGCAGGTGGTGCAAGTGCAGGAGCTGGCTGTGTTTATACTCATTTTCCTGAATGTTTACACTTCATTTTAGGTAGATTTGTTGAGATTTGGATTTAGATATAAAGATGAGTGTCTGTCTGTACTCAGTGGAAAAGATTTCATTTCGCAACACTTAGATAGAGAAAATGAGAATGGAAATTCAGACAAGTATATGACTCCAAGTTGAACATCTGTGGCCCACTTCTGTATCTAGCAAGGAATAAAGAGATTTTCTGGCATATAATACCAGGTATATAACTAAGTATCATACAGCTGGACCATGAAGAAATTGAATTGAAAAGAGCAAGTTGATTGCGATGTGTTAACGTGTCAACCCCCACTCACAATGCAAGTCCAACACACTCCAATGTAAGTCTCTTCCAAGATTTCTTGGTTACATTGTGGCCATTCCTCTCTAATATATGTACACATATTTCTTTCTGATATCTATTATTGTACCACCTGCACCTGCACCTCACCTCTACCACACTCATACTACACTCGGACCTCACCTGTACCCACCCACACCTCTCCAGTACCTCTCCTGTACCTAACCCGCACCTGTACCTCTTTTGCCTTCACTGCAGTGCTTCATTTCAATTGTGGCAACTGATTCCTATACTTGACTTGCATTTTTTTAACAGTTTACAGCTCAGGATCCCTGAATCCAAGTGTGAATATAGAGGTCTATAAACCTACTAACCAACTTATACATGGCCAGAATCCACTCTGAAACAATGAAAAAGTGAAAATAAAGGACTTCCCCAATTCTGACTGAAGGGAGGAGAGGGATGGGGTCCAAGATTAATTCAGCATCCTCTATCCCTTCACCGCTTTCCCACCATGTCTATTCTTGCATTACTTTGTCTGAAGCAGTGGCAAGCAGCTAGTTCAGGAGTTGTGCAACATACAATTGTTTTTGCCTCAGCAGGGAGGGAAGAATAGGCAACGAAAAGCAGAGGGGGTGCATGATATTGCAGGGTACATTTTTGATAGGCTCAGGAGTGTTACTACTCTGGACAACTTCGTTGACAGAGACATGGTTTGTGAGTTTTACCAAAGACATTTCTGATGGGGTCTGGTCTACATGTTTCCTTTTTTGCGCTCACTTTCTAATAAAACCTGACTTGGAATTGTTTCCTTGCTCAACTTCTTTCCAATACTCTACCTTTCCTACCTTGGCTGTATTCATTTCTGTACCATAGGAGCCTTGTCTGTTTCATTCTCTTTTCTCCTCGTTTGTAAACTAGCTGTACTGGTACCATCACTGTACCATCTCTCTCCCACCTTCTCAAATATGTGCTGTCTGTACCTTGTCTTCTCTATGCTAAATAATGCTGCTTCTGTTCCCTTTAACAACTACGTTCCAATCTTCAGAATCGGGGGTGACATGCTCACGTCGTTAAGCATGCTACAAATTGGATCAACACAGCCACTGCCTGTACCTCTGTATGCACCTGCACCATGAACCAGGGGTACCTGCACTTTTCTGGGTGCTAGATGACAATGGGATGCAAGGACAATCAGATACACAGAAACATCCAGGACAATGTACTCAATCCTACAGAAATAGGGGCTACAGCAAACAAGTAATTGAAATTTATGAGCTTCCAAGCTCATCATCAAAATATGAAAACCAACATGTTAAAAGTGTAGGGGCATAGGGGTGTAAAAGCCTATTCAAGAGTTGCTGGAAGGCTGTACACCAGAGGGATGAGGCAATAGAACTATTAGCTGAGTGCTTAGTGCTGAATAATCAGTTCAGAATTATATCACCAGCTATTATTAGAGTTCAGCAACAGTTAATGGGAACTACCTTATAAGGCAGCCATGCTTATAAGCGAGAAATAAAAGTCCCAACATAAAATGTGTAAGTAATCCGGAAAGAAAATAATAATGAAGAAGAAAATGTGTAAGAAAAAAGAAACTTATAAGATGTAGACAGAATAAATATAGAGAGAAGATGGGAGTTGTACAGAGCTTAGCCAGAGAGAGCAGGGCATCCAGGATGAAAGAAATTAATAAAATCTTCAGTGTGGAGGTCGTGACTTCATTAGTATGTGATTGTGGCTTATCCACGTGTATAGGGGTTGTCCTGGCTGGACACATCCTCATGCAATACTGAAATTGGTATTACATGGTCATGAACTGACATGGTATGAAAAAGAGTGCACAGAAAGAAGAATCAGGATACGGTGAAAACGCAAGACATGAAACACGTTGACATTGTAAGTACTTACAGTTGTTCCCATGGAATTTTTTTTCATGACAATGTAATGTGTAGTGTGTACACTCCCCTTTTATGGGAGTTGTTACTGGCTCAGCAGTGCAACATCGTCTGCATGGCTGGGCTTCTCTTTGAGCATATGATATAACAAATGAAAACATCTCATTATAATATGAGTATAAGAGAAGTATATGATGTCTTGGGAGTGTCAATAAAAGATCTGCAAGAGACTCCAAAAGAGAGTGTAGATAGAAAATGGCAGCAAGCCATTTGCAAGTGCATTCTGCAGGTTGTGAGTAATTCTTCTTGGCTTGCAAAATGGATCCACAGAGCAAGCGAGAGGCCTATCCCAAGTATCATGTCATATGAGAGTCCATCTCTTAGGCTTCTGAGTAAGGGTGGTGGTGTCACAATCTCCTCCATATCTAGTCATTTATCTCTAACTTATAGTCGATCGTTACTTGTTTCTTTCAAGTTCTTACTTGTAGTAGCTTTTCATTAGTTTTATCTTCGATTGTAGCTACAAGTACTTATATATCTTTGTATCTTGGTATTCAGTAGTTGAATCAACTCATATTTCTCTTGCAATCACTTGTTCTTTCCTTCTTAGTCAATCTTCCATTAAGGGTAGCCCGAACCCTGACAGGTGGGCAGACAGACCTGAGAAACAGGTCTGAGTGATTATGCTGTTAGGCAATGAGAGAAACATTTCAGTAAAGCGACCAGTGAAAGAAAAGCTCATGATGCACCTGCAGTCTGCAGAAAGTCTTCTCCCAATCTTCTCCTGTCAAGGTGTAGTACTTCATTTCCTTATATCATTTTGGCATGTCCATGACAAAAGCGTTGAGGACCAGCACCGTAGCAAGTGAGTGTTGAGTGAGTGGTGGGTCAAGAGTATGGTTACTATAAAAGGGAAATGTACATTCTACACATTACTTTGTCACGACAAAAAATTCCGTGGCATTTCTCATTATATATGGGAATGACTGTAACTGGAATACAGATGTGTATCAGTATGTACATACATACTGCATACATATGTTGGTAGGAAGTAGTAGGAATGTAAGAAAATGATATGTAGAGAAGTAAAGAAACAATACATATGTAGAGACAGAGGAAGACAGAGATACAGATGACAGGTAAGACTAGCAGACTCGAGTAATGTAGAGAGATTCTCTAAAGAGGCATCAAGGAAAGACATAAGTATAGAGATGCAAACAGTAAATGTACGCAAATGTAGGTAGAAGATGGAAAATGAGAGAAAAAGTATCGACGCACAATGTGAGGGAGTAAACAACTTCAAGACAGGTGTAAGCAAACAAAAAACAAAAAACAAACCAAGAAACTCAAACCAAACCAACATTGAAACCACAAGCCCAACAACAGAATTATGAAACGTGAAAAATAAAGCAGAGAAACAGACTGACACAAGACGAAAGACGAGAGACTAGGATGGGGAAAATGACAGGAACAACAAATACAGCGAAAGGTTAAAAGCAAGACGACAGATGACAGACGACAGACAGAGAGAGGATTCATACTCTATACGTCCTAGTATCTGACCCCAATTCGCATAGGTCTCTACTCTCTAGTTGTGTATTGTGTACCCACCTTCTCCCCCACTCCCACCCTCCCCATAGAATACCCCTCCATGGTAGGATCCCTCAAATCCAACGAAACCAAAACCAGTGCTCAGGCTTTGGAGGTTTTGTGTATGAAGGTAGTGGTGGGGACCGAAGCGGAAGTGGAGGTTGGCGTTGACACAGTTAGCAGAACATTTGAGGATGATTCAAGGAAGGGGTGCCATATGAAGTATACGGGGAGTATGGAGTACAAGGTGGCATTGGCGTCTGTGTCTGTCGTTGCTGCATATGTTGATGTAAACATTGCTGAACCAGGGGTAGGTGTGAACCCAGTAGAGCTGGACATAAAAGGAAGGTGTTGTTGGTGTCTCTGTATTTGTATGCAGCTTCAACAAAGCCATAGCCCCAGCTGCAGTAGCACCCTCTTCTCCACCTCGATACCTCTCGATATCCTTTCCCCTTCCCATTCTTGTTCTCATTCCATCTCTGCTTTCATTATTCCCATCCTCATCCCCACCTGTGTCTAGTTTGAGCCATGAGAGTACACCAACTGTGTATGCGCTGAAACAAACTGAGAACACCCAGAGGTAGCTGAAGCCATAGTTGGTGTTGGCATTTGAGTGTCCACCTGGAACATGTCCCTATGTCGATACCGCTCAATATCCTCTCGTAGCCTTCGTTCCCTTTCCCTCACCCTTCCCACCTGCACCTACACCTGCACCTGCTTATATGCCTGAGCTTGACCATGAGAGTGTAATTCTGAGTGTGTATATGCTGACTGAGGATAAGGATATGAGTGTATACCCAAATGCGTAAAATCGGACATATTCACCTCATTGGGCACTTCTGTCTGCAGTATCTGTGCTCGTACACACCCCAACCAATCCCCACCAACCCCGTAACTGGTACTACCCTCCTCCTCAGTCATCCCATCCCACCCTATCCCCACCCATAGACAAGGGTACAAGGTGTATCACACCTCCTCACAGCATATAACCCCCTCCTCCCCAAGCCCCGACGTCCCTCAAGGTACTAGAGCTGCTGAGACAACTGCAGCTGAGGTGTCTAGACTCCTTCAGCTGCCCACACTGCATTTCCAACAACGGACTCACTCCTCAGTTTTGATCTGGGTATGGATTCGAAGAGGGGTTCATGGATACCTTGTATTCCTGTTGTTTTGTATGGGTTTGGATTCGACACGTTAGCGGTGTACAGATTTCCATGGTTTTAGGAAGAGTTGCAATAGGGGTTGGAGGGGAAGTGGGGGTATGAAGACACTGAGAGTGTTGAAGAGTGAGTATCGAGAAGATGGCTGTGGTGGTATGACACCTTTCGTACAGAAAGACGATGGAGGTGGCCTCCAGCTTGCCCTGATGACAGTGTCAAAGACGAGTATGACAGATTAGGGGTGGATAAGGTCGTAGAAGAAGGGTTAGGCAATGACCCATCATATAGAGAGTAGATAGAGTTGGTATGTGAGTTGCGAGTCACAGAGCGAGATGGCAACATGGGGAGATGGACTCAGACTCTACTCGTTGGACAATTGAAACACTGCTTGGTGAGTAAGCCTTGTGTAGAGCCAGTCTGGACCTCAGAGCTGGAAGCAGTGGCAGCAGTGGGAGATGTCTTGGTAATACTGCTTAGGAAGAGTAAGAGTTGAAGGAGAGGAAGTAAGAGGAAGAGGCTGATCAATAAAGGAGAGCCTCTTTTGTTTGTGTCCCCATCTCTATATCTCTCTTCACCAATTGGCATAGGAGGGAATGGACTCGAGATGAGGAACGGGCCCTCCCCCCATACCAGAACCTGTACCCAACCCCATACCAAACCTATATTTGTACCTGAAACCAAACAAACTTCCTCATATTCCCCAACACCATATCCTTCGTCGACTTCCGATCCAAAAAGACCCAAACTCCATTCTCCAACCTCGTTGCTATACGCAGGTTTTCGCCTGGTGTATAGACAAATTGGTCAGTGGCCTTAGCTGTCTATGGCACTGAGTGTTTGGATGTCTGCTCCTTCCTGGAGATAGTCGTCGAGCTGCAACCTATGGTTCCCGTCCAGTAAAGAGGTAGGTGTAAGCAAGTGACTCTCCTCTGCCTTCAACAATAGGTGAAGGTTTTTGAACAAAGGAGGTTAGTGCAGGAGGGAATGGCTTGAGATGGAGAGGGGGTTTCGAGTCTGAGCAATGGGAGGAGGGGGAGTGTCAGCACGTGGGTGTCTGTTGGGAAAGATGCAGTTGGGAATAGAGGAAGAAGTAGACCCATTAACAGTGAGTCCTTCCTTGCTCTCAGCACCAGTTTCAGAGAGGGCGAGACTCGGCATCCAGAAGGCAACGTCAATGCATGCAATGCCATCATGCTCAACCTGGCAAAGAGTGAAGGTTTTGACCTTTGACTCATGGAGATTAGTGGGGAAAGACAAAGCTGAATAAAGGAGCTTTGACAACAAGTTGAGAAGATTCGTGGAGGATGTTGAGGTGCAGAGGAGGGCTCAGATTGAGGTGGATATGGAACGGAGGAAGGAGTGCGGTTTCACATATGAGGAATGGGGGGAAGGGGGGTTGTGGTGCATGGATGTATGTTGGTGGTGGGAGAGATAGGATGTTGGGTATAGTTTGGGGGAGCATTTACAATGTCATAGTTGAGCTGATAGGATAACTGGTTAATAAACGTTGACAGAAAGATAAAACCAAGAAAAGAAAAGTCATTCAAAGCCCATTCATCAAAGCTCCAGGTAGATGGAGGGGGAAAGAAAGAGTAACCAAGCTAGAGAAAGAAAAAGGAAGAATATAAAGGACTGGTATACGCACCAGTGCTTCTTCCTTCAATCCACTGGCTGAAAATGAAACCCATGATATACGAGACCTGACTTGAAGTGGCTTTGGGAAGATGCGACAAGGAGTTGACAAGGAGGCGACGAAGAAAAACGCGTTTGGATGAGCACGTGGAGTCACGTCATGAACTGGGCCTAGACCCTCAATCAGTGAACCCATTGACGTTGTTTATTCTTCAAAGAGGTCTCCAACAGAACCTATAAACTGATCAAAAGCTCTTGAACATTCCTTGAACAGATGACAAATCACTGAGTCGACAATGGAAAATCACAACTGACAGTCGTAATAGTTTGTTCTTGAAGGTGTGTATTTCGTTTCTCTTACTGTTTCAGCTTCCACTGTTTCTAATGTTATCTCACTAAAGTACTAATTAATAGTCATCATGACTCACTGGCACTGATGGCAATACATACCAACATTTTCTGAGGATACTTCTTGGCAGATATCTGTAACAGTGGACCTTGCTTGCTATTGCTCTTATGGTCAAAATGCCTAGTCATGAGCTAGAGGGACACACAATGTTCTACAGCTGATCAGATTAATCTCCAACGTGTCAAATGGTCAAAGTTCCTTATGGTAGCTCATCTTTGGAATTGATAGATCCACATTCTTCTCCTCCTTCCCTTCCTCCCTTGCAGATTTTATTCTCTGACAGGTCATCTCTCTTCTAGCCTTTTCCACAACTTTTCTGTCACTGTTGCAGGATGGTATTGTTGTAGGAAAATGTGTGCAAGAAGACAATGATAGATTTCAGTGTTATCCTCAACTTACTTTCTGCACAGTGAGTTCAACCTCTACTCTACAATCCACCCAATCCTCACCTTTAAGTTCAAACAAACGAAGATGTGGTATGGTATAGATGGCCAGTATTATGCACACTGTCACAGTTTGAATCTCTCTCAAACCCATTTTTATAAAGATCAAAAGATAATGTGCGTCAATACACTTGCTCTAGCTCACGCTGTCACTGAAATGAACTTCTGTCGCATCTTCTAGGTTGTACAAAGCCCAGACAGAACATTACAACTACAAAGCCATCTTTGGGACCGAAAGGAAGCCTCCAGATGGATACTAAAGTGGAAAAATCACATCTATTCTCTTTCACTTGGTCTACAAGAACTATTTTCGTATTGATAGTTTGATCTAAAGGGAGATGAAAAGAGTTGAAGGCAAAATGTCAGACATACTTTATGTGCACAGTGCACCATGATGATTCCTGTAATTGTAATGAGCAAATCAAATCAGTATTCAGAATTTGGCTGTCTTTGCACTGATTCGTACTCTGCTGTGGTTGGTAATTAGTATCAAAGTCTCTTATGATTCAGGATGAGAGAAGGATCACACAGAATTTCTGAGGAGTCATTGGATCAAATAATCATATATCAAAATTCAAAACAACTTGTAAGTTAGTACTGGACCAGAATACAAAATTCATATGTCAGAGCAGAAAAGCTGAAATTCTTCATACAATTTGACAGCATCCACAATGTCCCTGGTGTTTCACTACAGAAGCCTCCTGAATTTTTTGAAGACTATGGATACATTGAGCAACTTGATTAAGCATCTGCATAGCTTCAAAATATTCTTTTGCCTTTTCTACATTCAATCTGGCCTCATGGAAGCATTCTTGTTTATATCCAATTTCTCCAAGAGAGTGGAAACACTGAGCAACTCCCAGTCTGGATCCAATCTCCTCAAACTGCTCCTTTGCTTGCTCCAGCATGACCTTTGCTTCCTCATATTGTCCCAGAATTTGTCTGATGTCTCCCAGGCTTTGCAAGCACTGAGCAGCTCCCAGCCTGTTTCCAATCTCCTCAAATTCCTCTTTGGCTTGCTGCAGCATGACCTTTGCTTCCTCACATCGACTCAGCATGTAGCTGATGTTTCCCAGGCTTTGCAAGCACTGAGCAGCCCCCAGCCTGGCTCCAATCTCATCAAATTGCTTTTTCACTTGCTCCAGCATGCCCTTTGCTTCCTCATATTGGCCCAGCATTTGGCTGATATTTCCCAGGCTTCGCAAGCACTGAGCAGATCCCAGCCTGTCTCCAATCTCCTCAAATTGCTCTTTGGCATGCTGCAGCATGACCTTTGCTTCCTCATATTGGCCAAGCAATTGGCTGATGTCTCCTAGCCATCCCAAGCACTGAGCAACTCCTTTCATATTTCCAATCCTTTTATATATATCCATAGCCTGCTGTATCTTGCACTGTGATTCTTTATAATCATTCTGATAATAAGAGATCCTTCCCAATCTTTTGTAGCGTTCGGCCTGAGTTTCTTCCATTGTATAGTTTATAGATATGCTACTACTGCTGGTAATCACTTCCAGATCACCGGTCCCTTGATTTATCTGATACTGATGAAGCTTCTCCACATCATTGATTATTGCTATAGCCTTCTCATATTCTCCCATCAAGCACAACATCTCTGCTTGTAGAAACATCAGCTTAGTCTGATCACTCAAACTCATTTGTGACTGCCATCTCAAATATTTCTCAACCAGTGGCACAAGACCTGGGAAGTACTGTGAATGATCACACAATTGGTTTAACACATTCATATGTGATGTTTCAAATGACTTCTCAATCTGAATATGGAGAATTTTAAAGATATTTGCAATATGCAGTCCAAGCTTGATATCTGCATCTATTTGATTTTCAAATAATGTGTCTATAAATGACTCATAGAATTCCCAAATTTGCTTTTCATGATCCTCTGTTATTTCAGAGACCTTTAAGACATATTCAGCAATAGGTGTCAACATCTTTAGGGTCTCAGCATTAGCTTCATAAATCATGCATGACTTTTTCAAAGTGAGAACTTGCATGGTGGTATCAGGAAAGCTCCCCAACATTTTTGGCACATTTTCCAACCAGTCAGGGATCCCACTGGGTAAGAAAGCAACAAGCCTTAAAAGGTCCAGTCCTGTTGGGGATAACCTTTCCTTGATGATGTTCAGAGTCAACTCAATTGACATCTCAACACTTGTAAGCCTGTTATCCTGCTCTCCAATTTTCTTGAGCACTGCAGTCTTTTGGATGTTCCACATCTCCATTAAGTTCTTCAAAGGCAGTTCTTTGGCATGCTGGGCAATGAGCACAATAGCCAGAGGCATACCATCCATCTGAATGAGCAGCTTCTCCAACATAGGATCATCCTCTTTAATTGCATAGTTTCCATCTGAACTTAAAGAACAGAAAGCTTCCTTGGCAGGACCAAGTTCAAGAGGAGGCAAGCCTGATTGTCCTCGAAGCTTACACCATTTTATTTGTCCAGGGCCATCAGTACCTCTCATAGTTACAATTACTGAGGCTGACTTGAGGCTGCAAATTGTATTAATGAAGTTCTTGACTTTTGCCTGGTCCTTGCCATTCCATGGTGTTTCAAAATTATCCAGAATCAACAGGATCTTCTGGCAGCCCTCAAAATAGTCAAGCAATAACTCGTAAGAGCCTTTTCCTTGGATTGGCTGAAGTCCAATTGCTTGCACCAATCCTTGAATAAGCTTTGTTGCATCTGGGAGAATTTCACAGGGGATGAAGTAGCCTCTCCCCGCAAATTTCTCCTTGATCACAGCATTTTCCATTATATGCAAAGCCACAGATGTTTTGCCTATTCCTCCAGTTCCGAGGATAGCTATATGGACCTGATTGGCCTCACACAGCAGTTTCACTGCTTCTTCCACAAGATGGGATCTGCCTGTGGTTTTTGAAGAAGCAAATCACTGCAAATTTGAAAAATCAGATCAAATTATACGACATCATAGAATTACACATACTCTGCAGTGAGTTCCTGGAATGAGTATTCCATTAATCAGACATGAATCTTTTTGTCAGAAATATAATCTATAATTTACCTTTGGTCTGCTTTCTGGCAGATCTGAATAATTTGATTGAGTATTATACTATTAATATCAGCTATTTGATTACTTACAGGTTCTGTATGTATAATGTGCATCTCGCCCAATAGTAGTGATAGTTGACCCCATAATGTTGAAGTCATGGGCTCCAGAAAGAATATTCGCCTGGTTTCCAGTACCAGTTTGATCAGGGCTATTATCAGTTTGTTCCATATCTGAAGTTTCTGAATTCCCTTTCAATCTTCATAAAAATCTCAACGCCTAATTTTCCGCTCACCTCGAATAGACTTGTGACTTTGCTGTTCAAACTCACAAAGGTCGAAAAGTGTCTTAACAACGTGACCAGAACTTTAGGACTTGCGTTTGATGCCATCATTTCAAATTGATGGACCAATCAGAACTCGAGCGAAAATCCATTATTAGAATATATACAGCAACGCGTTCGGCGCCTGCGCATCTTAACGCATCACATCGCCCCGGGTCCCCCTTCTTCATCCACTCAGAGTGTGTCCTGGGTCGAAAAATCAAATCACTGGGCAAAAAGATACACCAGACCATTGAGTAGTTCCATCACAGGGAATGGGAGTTTCGAACCCTGTGCTACCACACTGCACATCATGTCCAAATCTCCTTGATAGATACTCCAAGTTGGTGACTCGGAATGATAGGTGGTAATGTTTACCAGCTGGCACTACACCATAATTAATGGATATAGGCTTGGTCCAGTGTGTCCTTTGGTACAACTTCGGTAGGAAAGGATTGTGTCAGTTCAGTGTACGCATGAGAGGAAGATGGAAAGGGATGACCCATGGAGTGTAAAACAACACTCAGAGCATAAACTGAGGAGCATGAAGGAAGAGGGGCAACCCCAAATTTCAAATATTTGAAAACTTTCATGATGTGTCCAACGCTTCGCTGAACCACCTAGTATCTTGGTAGATAGAACATAGAAATGTATGTAACTTGAACTAAGCAAAACGCTGAATCGAAACAATTACAATACCAATGATAGATCTGGAAACCAATTACAATGCAGAAGTGGGACGCGAGAAGAATAAACCAAACAAGAAAACTCCTCGAACCACGGTAAGCCCGAGAAATCGTCTAGAGGCAGATGGTGGTACTGATCTATCGACTTTGGCAGATAACGGCCAATATAATCGAAACAGTGAAGGCGTAAGAAGTAGAGGGTGATGTAGGCCTTTCTAGGAGAGAACTGGACAGCAGGGATAGCGCTGGGTAGGGTTGAGTAGGAATCGGTAATGGATAACTTGGTATATTGCATACTTGTTCTAGACTTAAGTACAAAACGAAGTAGGTACGAGTCCAGGCGATGCAGGTAGGTACTAATACAAAAATCGAGACTGAAACAAGTGTGCAGAGGACAGAAACTGGTAAGAAAGGGACATAAAATGCGTAAGTAATCAGGAAAGGAAATAATGAAGGAGAAAATTATGTAAGAAATAAGAAACTTGTAAGGTGTAGACATGATAAATATAGAGAGAAGATGGGAATCGTACGGAGCTTAGCCAGAGAGAGCAGGGTATCTACGACGAAAGGAATTAATAAAATCTTCGGTGTGGAGGTCGTGACTTCGTTAGTACGCGATTGTGGCTTATTCACGCGTATAGGGGTTGTCTTGGCTGGACGCGTCTTCATGCAATACAGAAATTGGTATTACATGGTCATGAACTGACATAGTATGAAAACGAGCGCACAGAAAGAGGAATCAGGATATGGCGAAAACACAAGACACGAAACACATTGACATCGTAAGTACTTAACTAGAATACAGATGCGTATCGGTATGTACGTACATATTGCGTACATACGTTGGTAGGAAGTAGTAGGAATGTAAGAAAATGATATGTAGAGACAGAGAGGAAGACAGAGATAGAGATGAGAGATAAGACTAGCAGACTCGAGTAATGTAGAGAGATTCTCTAAAGAGGCATCGAGGAAAGAGATAAGTATAGAGATGCAAACGTTATATGTACGCAAATGTAGGTAGAAGACGGAAAATGAAAGCTAAAGTAGTCTTGCGTAATGCAATACCATGTGAGGAAAATGAAAATGAGAGAAAAGGTATAGACGCGCAATGCGAGGGAGTAAACGACTTCAAGACAGGTGTAAGCAAACGAAAAACGAACCAAGGAACTCAAACCAAGCCAACATTGAAACCACAAGCCCAACAACAGAACATCAACAGTAGGACAGAATTATGAGACGTGAAACCCAAAGCAGAGAAATGGACTGAAACGAGACGAGAGACGAGAGACTAGGACGGGGATAATGACACAACAAATACAGTGAAAGGTGAAAAGCGAGACGACAGACGACAGACAGAGAGAGGATTATACTCTATACGTCTTAGTATCTGACCCCAATTCGCATAGGTCTCTACTCTCTAGTTCCGTATTGCATACCCCCCACCCCCACCCTCCCTGTAGATTACCCCTCCGTGGTAGGATCCCTTAAATCCAACGAAACCGAAACCAGCGCTCAGGCGTTGGGGTTTTGTGTATGAAGGTAGAGGTGAGGACCGAAGCAGAAGTGCAGGTTGGCGTTGACGCAGTTAGCGGAACGTTTGAGGAGGATTCGAGGAAGGGGTGCCATATGAAGTATAGGGGGAGTATAGAGTACAAGACGGCATCGGCGTCTGTGTCTGTCGTTGCTGCATATGTTGATGTAAACATTGCTGAACCAGGGGTAGGTGTAAACCCAGTAGAGCTGGACATAAAAGCAAGGTGTTGCTGGTGTCTCTGTATTTGTATGCAGCTTCAACGAAGTCGTAGCTGCAGCTGCAGCACCACCCTCTTCCCCACCTCGATACCTCTCGATATCCTTTCCCGTTCCCGTTCCCGTTCTCTTTTTCATACCGTCTCTGCTTCCATCATTCCCATCCCCATCCCCACCTGCGTCTAGTTTGGGTCATGAGAGTGGATGTTGAGGTGCATATACACTGACTGCGTATGCGCTGAAACAGACTGAGGATACCGAGAGGTAGCCGAAGCTGTAGTTGGCGTTGGCGTTTGAGTGTCCACCTGGAACGTGTTCCTACATCGATACCGCTCAATATCCTCTCGTAGCCTTCGTTCTCTTTCCCTCACCCTTCCCACCTGCACCTGCACCTGCTTATACGCCTGGGGCTGACCATGAGAGTGTAATCCTGAGTGCGTATAGGCCGACTGAGGACAAGGATATGAGTGTATACCCGAATGCATAAAATCGGACATACTCACCTCATCGGGTGCTTCTGTCCACCGTATCCGTGCTCGTACACACCCCAACCAACCCCCACCAACCCCGTAACTGGTACTACCCCCCTCCTCAGTCGTCCCGTCCCACCGATGCTGATCCCACTCCCTATCCCCGCACTCGTAGACAAGGGTACAAGGTGTATCGCGCCTCCTCCCAGCATATAACCTCCTCCTCCCCAAACCCCGGTGTCCTTCAAGGTACTAGAGCCGCCGAGACAACCGCAACTGAGGTGTCTAGACTCCCTCTTCAGCCGCTCACGCTGCATTTCCAACAACGGACTCGCACTCCTCGGTTTTGAACGATGGATGGATTCGGAGAGGGGTTTGTGGATACCTCGGATCCCGCTGTTTCGTATGGGTTTGGATTCGACGCGTTAGCGGTGTACAGATTTCCGTGGTTTTAGGAAGAGTTGGGGTAGGGGTTGGAGGGGATGTGGGGGTATGAAGACACTGAGAGCGTTGAAGAGTGACTCTCGAGAAGATGTCTGTGGTGGTATGGCACCTTTCATAGTGAAAGATGATGTAGGTGGCCTCCAGCTTGCCCTGATGACGGTGTCAAAGACGAGTATGACGGATTAGGGGTGGGTAAGGTCGTAGAAGAAGGATTAGGCGATGACCCGCCATATAGAGTGTAGACAGAGTTGGTATGCGAGTTGCGAATTACAGAGCGAGATGGGGAGATGGACCCAGACTCCACTCGTTGGACAATTGATACATTGCTTGGTGAGTAAGTCTTGTGTAGATTCGGTCTGGACGTCAGAGCTGGAAGCGGCAGCAGCGGTAGGGGGATGTCTTGGTAATACCGCCAAGGAAGAGTAAGAGTCGAAGAAGAGGAAGTAAGAGGAAGGGGCCGAACAGCGAAGAGAGCCTTTTTTTTTGTCCCCATCTCTATACCTCTCGTCACCAATCGGTGTGAGAGGGAATGGACTCGAGACGAGGAACGGGCCCTCCCCCCATACCAGAACCTGTACCCAACCCCATACCCAACCTCGTACCCATACCCAAATCCAAACTAACTTGACTCTTGTTCCCCCAACACCGTATTATCCTCTTCAGATACAAAAACACCCAAACCCCATTGTCCAACATTGTTGCTCATTTTTTCGCCCTGGGTGCAGACGATTCAGGGTCCGTGGTCGTAGCTGTCCATGGCGCTGAGTGTTTGGGTGTCTGGTCCTTCCCGAAGATGGCCGTCGAGCTGCGAGGGGAGGTTAATATGCGACCTATGGTTCCCGTCCAATAGAGAGAGAGTCACTCTCCTTCAATAGGGTGAAGGTTTTGAACGAAGGAGGTTACGGAAGAGTAGAGGACGTTGGGGCAGGAGGGAACGGCTTGAGATGGAGAGGGGTTTCGAGTCTGAGCAATGGGAGGAGGAGGAGTTTCAGCGCGCGGGTGTCTGTTGGGAAAGATGGGAGACCCGTTAAGGGAGAGTCCTTCCTTGCTCTAAGTCTCGGTCCCAGAGAGGGTGAGGCTCGGCGTGTATCGTACCGAGTACGCAATGCTATCATGCTCAACCTGGCAAAGAGTGAAGGTTTTGACCGATGGAGACAGACAAAGGCGAACCAAGGAGCTTTGACGATGAGTTGAGGAGATTCATGGAGGTACAGAAGAGGGCTCGGGTTGAGGTGGATATGGAACGGAAGGAGTGAGGGTTTTGCGTGTGAGGAATGGGTTGTGGTGCATGGATGTATGTTGGCGGTAGGAGAGATGGGGTGTTGGGTATAGTTTGGGGGACCGTTTAGAAGGCGACGTCATGATTGAGCTGGTAGGATAACTAGTTAGTAAACGTTCCGGGTAGACGGAGGGGAAAAGAAAGAGTAACCAAGCTAGAGAAAGAAAAAGAAAGAATATAAAGTGCTGTACCACATTCTTCCGAAAGCCATGATACGAGACCTGACTTGAAGTGACTTTGGGAAGACGCGAGGAGGAGGCGACGAAGAAAAACGCGTTTGGATGAGCACGTGGAGTCACGTCATGAGCTGGGCCTAGACCCTCAATCAGCGAGCCCATTGACGTCGTTTCTTCCTCATCCACTCCTTTTGATTCTTTGTTCCTCCCCATCTGTGTGAATTGTTGGGCGGTGATCAACTCTACTTTTCCTTCAGAGAGGTCTCCAAGGTCTAGCCCTCAACCAGTCTAAAGTCCAGCTATAATCTTGTCAAAAGTTCTTCAACAGATCATGATGGAAAGTCACAGTTGACGGTCGTAATAAAGTTCCCTACACTGATCAGGTGTCTGTTCTTGAAGGTACATATTCCACGTCTCATACTCTTCTGCAGTTTCTAGTGTTATCTCGCTTAAGCACTCAAAGTGAGGAGTTGGTGATGAGTCATGATGACTCAACATGCACCAACATTTTCTGAGGATACTTTATCGGGGATATCTGGCACAGTGGTCTGTTGAGCAGGCTATGTTCTATATACGTAGCGGCAACTGCATACTTACCTGGGGATGTAAAAGTGCTTGTTAGAGCGGTTTGTTAGAGGTTAAGAGCGATGAGTGTTAAGGGAAATCCTTATTCTTGTAGGGCTATCTACGAGCCCTTATATACTGTTCTAGATAGTACATGTGACTACTTATCTAAGAACTACTGATGTAAGTAAGTGTAACTAACTAGATTACTATCTAATCTATATCTAATCTAGTGTTGATGGCTGCTTACTAATTCACCAATTCAACACTCCCCCTTGCTAAGCTGCACCGTTAGTGTGCGTAAGCATAAAGGCGCTATAAGCAGCCGAGGTTCATCTTCGTTATATGAGATATGTTGTACCACGGTTCTATCATACATTGTACCAAGGTTCTATTGTATGTTAAACCAAGGCTCAACTAGAATAAAATTGAAGTCCTAGTTGTGACCTGAACTTCTCGAATTTTTGTCTGCCAAGGTTCTTTGTAAACATATCAGCAGGATTATTGCTTCCTTCTATGAACTTTATTGTTACGTTTTCATTTGCTACATGTTCACGAATAAAGTGATACTTGACAGCTATGTGTTTTGAACGTCGTTCAGTAACAGGATTGGATGCGATGAATATAGACCCTTGGTTGTCTCCATAGATATCGATAGCTTTCATCTCGATGTTAAGTTCCTTTAAGAGAGCTTTTATCCAGATGACTTGACGACTACAGTTGCTAAGTGCCATATACTCAGCTTCGGTAGAGCTTAAAGCGGTTGTGGTTTGAGCTCTAGAAGCCCAGTAGAAAGTTCCACGAGCTAGTGTTAGGAAGAAGCCAGTATGTGATCGATGATCATTTGGGTCTGATGCCCAGTCAGAGTCTGTATATGCAGCGAGACCAGTTCCTAAAGGATCTGATTCAGTGATCTTTTTCTTGGATCCGTCATACACTAAAGCATAGTGTCGAGTACCGAGAAGGTAACGACAAATCCAAAGAGCCTTAGCTAGATGATCATCTGAAGGGTTTGCAGCGTGCTGTGCCATTTTGGTAACGGCAAAGGCTATGTCAGGACATGTTCCTAACATGATGTAAAGAAGAGACCCAATAACAGTTTGATATTTCTGTCGGAGGACTGGATCGACTGGGGCTTTGTTTTTTATAGGATAATATCCTGCAGGTAATGGAGTAGCAGAAGCTTTCGCGTTTTGCATACCACATCGTTCTAATACCTTCTCAAGGTAGGTGCATTGATCAAGATAGATTTTGCTGCCTTTCCTGACGATGTTCATCCTAAGAAATTCTTTGGCATCACCAAGATCCCTGCATTCCCATTTCTTCATAAACTTCGCCTTTAGTTTGAGCACTAGCTGTTTGTCTGCTCCACAAAATAAGGCATCATCAACGTAGACAACGGCAATGACAATGTGACCGTTCTGATTATATACGAAGATTCCGGCATCAGAATTGATTCGTTTGAAACCAAGTTCTGCCATGGACTTGTCGAGACCTTTCCACCAAGCAAGACCGGCTTGCTTAAGTCCATATAGAGCGCGAAGTAGCCGAATCACTTTTCGTTCTTTTCCAGGTTCTATAAAACCTTCCGGTTGTTCCATATAGATCTCTTCTTCGAGTATGCCATAAAGATAGGCACTACGAACATCGACACCTGAGATGTGCCAATTATTGAGGGCAGCCAATGCGAAGATAAGGCGCACTGTCTCGAAGCGAACAACTGGGGAGAAGACTTGATCGAAGTCTAGACCTTCAATCTGTGAGAAACCTTTAGCGACAAGTCTCGCCTTCTTACGACCATCAGTTTTGATGTCAAAGACCCATCGGTTTTTTATGACTTTCCTATTCTCAGGACGATCTACGAGTTGGAAAGTTCCGCGCCTACGAAGTACCTCTAGTTCTTCACGGCAAGCGATTTTCCATTCCTCTTGCTCTTTATCTGGTAAGAGCGATATTTCTCGGAGTGTCCATTCGTGGGGAGATTTAGAGTCAATTGCATTATTAAGCAAGAGATTTATCATCTGTACTCCCCCTTCCCGGCATAGTTGTGCCTGATCTTCTAAAAGATCGTTTCCATCTGTATTAGATGCAGAATTCTCATCGTCTGATGTGGATGAATGTGGCTTGAGACCTTCATCAGCGTCTCCTGAGTCACTTTGTCCAGCAGAACTAGGACCGGGATCCTGTGATTCTGCGGCTGCAGGCCCGTGTGGCTGGTTTAGTTCTCGCCATACCTCACGTTCTCTTGCGGCTCTATCAGTGTCGCGTTTATCAGTTGCGACCTGTTTATCTGCATCGCGTGCACGCACGCCAGGGGGCCGAGTGCTCCCCTGTCTCCAGGCTTGATTAGAGTCTGGTACAAATGTTTTCGGTGCTCTCCTTTCACATTGAGTTTGTCTAGGTGCAGGAGGCGGATTCGGTGATTGCCTTGGTCGCCTCGGAGGTGTCTGTGGAAGCTGAGGTGGTGTATCAGGTTCAGACTCAGATCTCGGAGGTGGCGTTTCCGGTGGCGATCTCCGCGGACTCTGTCTGTCAGCATCGTCATGCCGAACATCAGGTCTCCTTTTGGAAGGTGCATTGGGTGGTATGTAAAAATGCTCGTCTTCATCTTCGCCAAACATTTGAGGAACATCCTCATTAGGATCGTTTGGAACGTCTTTCGACATTATAGGAAGTCGTTTAGAGTTTGTTGTGCTTTTATCGCATCGAGGAAACAAAGTTTCATCGAATACTGCTTGTGGTGCAGTGAATAATGCGTTATTTTTTCTCATGAATAGATCACCATGGCCGCCAGGAGCAGGACCAAGATAGGTCATAAGTTCTGTTTTGGAAGCGAGTTTGTTCTTGCGAATTTTCACTGGAACGAAGACATACGCTCCACAGCCAAGTACACGTAAGCGGTCCATACGAGGCTTTTTCTTTTCCAGAACTTCATATGGTGTTATCCAGTCATGTCGCCGCATCGGAGTGTGCGTATACAAATATATTGCATGTGTAACACAAAATTCCCACCAGCTATCAGGAAGACATGCGTGTTTGCGCATCGCCTCAGCTTTATCCATTATAGTGCGCATAAGACGCTCAGCACGACCATTTTGTTGGGGGGTGTATGGCGTGCTTTGTAGGATCTTGATGCCTTTGTCTTTCAACATTTCTCTGAAGGCACCTTTGACATATTCTCCCCCTGCATCGGACATCCATTGTTCGACTTTAGCTTTGTATTGGATCTCAACCATAGCGAGCCATTGGCGAGTTACATGTACTGGCGTTTTCTTATTGTTTAATAGAAAGGCCCATGCATTAGATGTAAAATCATCCAAAAAGATTATCATGTAATTGAATTTGTGATACGATTCAGTGGGGAATTCTTTGAGATCCGAATGGATTAATTCAAAGGGACGTGACGCCCGTGTTTCTGATGGTGGGTAAACTCGTTGTGGTGTTTTACCTTCGAGACATCCACGGCAAATAGGTGGTTCTAAAGGAATATTGAATTCTGGCCAGCCGTCGGTATGTGTTCGAAGATGTTTGAGAACATCACGAGAAGGGTGACCAGCACGTTGATGCGCTAAGTCAAAATTGATTTCATAAATCATAGCGTCTGCCAAAGAGGCGACGTCTGTTTTGGTATGAGGAAGATAATAGATAGTGTCTTCCGGTGATCGTTTGGTAAATGTTAACCAACGACAACGCATTAATTGTCCATCTTCATCTGTCATTTTGTCATGCTTCATCAGCATGATCATTTTGTCTGATCCATGAACTGTTACTCTGTCGGATTGTAAAAATGTACCAAGTGACAGTAAACGTTGATTTAGATCAGCAGCATAATAAACAGGGGCAACTTTAAAGTAGCGTGCTCCTTGTTGTATGATGACAGTACCAGCTGTATTGGTTTTGGTAACTCCATTTGCAGTTTGAATGGAGATTGGATCTACTTTATGTGACTCAACAAAATCGGTTAAGTCAAAAGTGTAATGAGCAGATGCTCCAGAGTTGAGTAACCAGGCGTTGTTATAATCTTTCTGGTTGATGAGAGTATTCTTTCCCTTGCAATTCACACAAGATGAATAATAAGTCCCACAGGGACATAATATATTTGGTACATTATAAATAGAGGGGCTAATAGAGCCCAGAGGAGCGGTATGTATAAATATGTTACAAGCATGTGATAATAAATTACATGCGACCGGGCTCATCATCTGCACTGTATGGGAAGTGTCAGATACTCTATTCACAATGAAAGAGAAAGAGGTTGTGGCATACCTGTAGTACCCGCCATCATTCCAACCTTCAGAAATAATCTCCTCCTCGGAGTCAGACCCGAGGGAGATAACGTCCATGTCCGGAGAATCGGACAGAGGTTCGAGGTCCGGCATTGAGTCGGCATCCCCGCTGGCATCCGAGTTGGAAGCACTGCGGGACGTGGAGATTTCCTCGAATAACGGGGTCACCGACCGTGCTTGACTCCACCCTGATGAATTGGAGTCGCTCGTTTGGTCGAGGTCCCTGTTGAGGTCCTCGAGACCATCGTTGTACTCCCTGTCGAACTCCCCTGAATACCACCTCCGAGTCATCCCGTTGTTGATCACCTGCATACGCTCCTCGAGCGTTCTGACGTTGGCCTGCATACGCTCCTCGAGAGTTCTGAGATTGGGGTCGACGTTCTCCTTGTCGGAATCCCCCATGTCGACGAGACCGGCCTCCCACATTCTGAGGCACTTGGTTGACTCCTCTTTTTCCCTCTCGAACTGCTCCGAGTCCATACTTCCCGCGTTGGAAACCATGCTGTCTGACAGCCTGTCCATCTCCTCGGCCATTTCCTCGTCGTCGTCCATTCCCACACACTTGTCGTGGTACTTGTCGAAGTTGTTCCACGCGTGTATTTGCTGTGGGGTACCCCAGTTTGCATTACCCCAACCGTCAGAAGCGTTGTCGTTGCGGATGTCAAACCAGTGTTTGACATTGTGAGCGGGGTTGGAGTCGGTGTGGGAGAAGGTGGTGCCTTCAGGATAGGGGGCGACGAGATTTTGCCAATAATATCGTTCCATGAAAGAACGACCGTCGGAGATGATGGAAGGACGAGGGAGAGAGGCAGTAGGTTGAGACATGTGTGCTAGTTCAAGGTCTTTGAGAAGCTCACCAGTTGGCTTAATCCCATTATCACGAGCAGTTTTAAAGGCATTCTGAACAGATGAGAAAAATCCGTCAAAAGGCTTTACCGTCTCGCTAAAGAAGGGTTTACGCACATCTTTGGTAGAGGGCTCAGTGACCGTGATGGTCGGAGTTTCCTTGAAGAACTTCGCTGCATGTATGACGTGAGAGTGTCCTAACTTGACAGGACCCATGCTTTGAGCTTGTTGCTTCTGGCATGTTTGTTCACCGGCGCGTTTTCCACGGCCTCGCCAGTTGCCACGTCCTCAGCCTTTGCCTCTCCAAGCGCTGCTGCCACTCTTATGGCGGTGCTGCTGTTCCTCGAAGACAGGAGGTTTGCCTTTACGTTTGATTGCCGTGATTTTGGTGGCGTTGGCGGTTTGAGCTTTCTTACCATCGCGAGCCTCCCAAGTGTTGACGACATGAGTACGGAGACTGTCGAGAGTTTCGTTCTCAAAGTCATCGATGTCGTCCTGAGTGATCCTGGCAATGATGTAGGCATAGATGTCAGGAGGGAGTTTGTTGATAACGATCATGTACTGGAGATACATGGGGATCTCGGTGTTAGTGCCTGCATTAGTGATACGCGTCAGGTACATTTTGATGAGATCGATCGCAGCACCGGGGTGCGCGTTACGTGGGATCTCAACGTTCATAGCACGTTTAAAGTTCTGATAGACTTCAGCAGCTCCAGGCGTACCATAGAGATTCTTGAGAGTATCCCACATGACTCTAGCGGTGGTGATATCTTCGATTTTGGCACCGATAGCTTGGGTGACGCAGAGTTTGATGACACCCATGGCTTTGTCGTTATCCTTTTCCCAATCAGCAACACTGCCACTAGCAGCAGCGATGAAGTGTGGGGCAGGACTGCCAGCGTCAGATTCATCATCCGTAGCGGCAGCAGCTGCAGCAGTAGTGCCACCAGTAGTTCCAGCGGGAGCAGTGGGAGTATGGGGAGCAGCGGGAGGAGCTGGAACAGGGGATGTGGATCCGACGATCTGGATTTCTCCAGGTTTGAGGGTATTGAGGACATAGGCGATGCCCTGAGATTGGAGCCAAGACTTGGACTTGCTAGCCCAAAGGGTATAGTTCGGTCCAGTGAGTTCTGGAACGGTGGACATAAAGCTTGATCCGGAAGACATTTCAAATGTGATCTGGGGATATAATCAAACTGTCAGCATAACATCCTATATGCAAGATAAGCGGCGGCGTTAAGGACGCGCCATAAAAATAAATTGAAAGCTGTGGCTAGCGCGCTTATGACAGTGATTATCCCTGGTGCGCTTTATACCAGCTTGCAGCCATGAAGGCGCTACTGAGCACATACAGCAGCCATGAAGGCGCATGTAAAGAACTTCTTCCTCAAAGGGCGATGTTCAAGCAGCCGCAGGGGCGCTACCAGGTATTACGCAGTCTAGGACTTGCTGCCAGTGATGGCGTGATGTCCAGGGCTTGCGGGGCCCATAACCTGTTGAGCAGGCTATGTTCTATATACGTAGCGGCAACTGCATACTTACCTGGGGATGTAAAAGTGCTTGTTAGAGCAGTTTGTTAGAGGTTAAGAGCGATGAGTGTTAAGGGAAATCCTTATTCTTGTAGGGCTATCTACGAGCCCTTATATACTGTTCTAGATAGTACATGTGACTACTTATCTAAGAACTACTGATGTAAGTAAGTGTAACTAACTAGATTACTATCTAATCTATATCTAATCTAGTGTTGATGGCTGCTTACTAATTCGCCAATTCAACATGGTCATTGCTCATTATGCTCTGGTGCTTTCATGGTTAACGTGCTTGGTCGCGAGCAAGAGAGACACTTAACGTTCAGTTCTGCGGCCAATCAGATTAATCTGCAATGCGTCAAGTGGTCAAAGTTGCGTATGTTAGCTCGTCTTTGGAATTACTAAGTCTATGTTCCTCTGTTCCCTCCCTTCTTTCCTTGCACATTTTGTTCTCTGACAAATCATATTCATTCTAGCCTTTTCCTTCATTGTTGTTTCAGGATAGTAATGAATTGATATAGTATTATTGTTGAAAATGTGCATGAGAAGACAAGGATAGATTTCATTCCTATCCTTAACTTCACTTCTGCACAGTGAGTCCTACCTTTGTACTATAACCCACTCAGTCCTCACAGGCTCTAAGCACATGCAAACGCAGTATGGTATAGGTGTCCATTATTAGTCACAATAATGGCTGTAAAAGGACTCTCTTGGGAATACATTTCCAATGAATATAAAAAGATAAGGTGCATCGACATTGATACGCTGCTTTGGTGTACGCTATCACTGAATTAAACTTCTCGGGCATCTTATAGGTCATACGAAGCATGAACAGAACAATACAACTACGCTGTTGGCTTTGCGACCAAGAGGAAGCCTCTAGATGGATACTAAAGGGTTCAAATCATATCCATTCTCTTTCACTTGGTCTACAAGAATCAGTAGTCATATTGATATTTTGATCTAAAAGTGGAGATATAAGGAGTTGAAGGAACAACAGCCAAGTTGTTGTTACCACTTGGATTCACAGTGCACTGTCACAACTCCTGTAATTGTAATGCGCAAATCAAATCAGTATTCATATGAATTTGATTGAGTTCTTATTCGTACTCTGCTGTGGAAGTTAGTAATTAGTATCAAAGTCTCTTATGATTCAGTATAAGAGAATCACACAGAATTCTTGAAGACTCATTAGATCAAAGAATCACCTGGATGAATAATTAATCATGTATCAAGATTCAAACCGACTACTGGAATACAAATTGCAGATGTAAGAGAAACAAAAAGCAAAAAATCTTCATACAATTTGACAGCATCCACAGGATTCCTGACTTTCAACATCTGCTGAATCTCTCTGACCTTCCACTGCCAAATGTGGGTTGGCTTCCTGAAGAGTCTCAACCTCTATGGAATGAGGCTGGGTATGTACTGCTGAAGCCTCCTGAATTTGGTCAAGAATATGTATACAATTAGCAACCCAATTAAGTATCCCCATATCTTCATAGTATTCTTTTGCCTTTTCTACATTCAATCTGGCCTCATTGAAGCATTCTTGTTTATATTCAATTTTTCCAAGACAGTGCAAACAGTGAGCAACTCCAACTCTGTCTCCAATCTCCTCCAATTGCTCCTTGGCTTGCTGCAGCATGACCTTTGCTTCCTCATATTGGCCCAGCATTTGTCTGATGTCTCCCAGGCTTTGCAAGCACTGAGCAGCTCCCAGCCTGTCTCCAATGTCCTCAAATTGCTTTTTAGCTTCCTCCAGCATGATCTTTGCTTCCTCACATTGGGCCAGCATTCTGCTGATGTCTCCAAGGCTTTTCAAGCACTGAGCAGCCCCCAGCCTGTCTCCGATCTCCTCAAGTTCCTTTTTGGCTTGCTCCAGTATGGTCTTTGCTTCTCCATATGGGCCCAGCATGTAGCTGATGATTCCCAGCCTTAGCAAGCACCAAGCAGCTCCCATCCTGTCTCCAATCTCCTCAAATTGGTTTTTGGCTTGCTTCAGCAAACTCTTTGCTTCCTCATATTGGCCAAGCAATTGGCTGATTTCTCCTAGGTGTTCCAAGCACTGAGCAACTCCATTCATATTTCCAATCCTTTTATATATATCCATAGCCTGCTGTATCTTGCACTGTGATCCTTTATAATCATTCTGATAAGAAGAGATCATTCCCAATCTTTTGTAGCATTTGGCTTGAGTTTGTTCCATTGTATGGTTTATAGATATGCTACTACTGCTGTTAATTACTTCCAGATCACTGGTCCCTTGATTGATCTGATGCTGATGAAGCTTCTCCACATTATTGATTATTGCTATAGACTTCTGATATTCCCCCATAAAGGTCAACATATCTTCTTGTAGAAACATCAGCTCAGTCTGATCACCCAGACTCATTTGTGACTGCCATCCCAAATATTTCTCAACCAGTGGGACAAGACTTGGAAAGTACTGTGAATAATTTTGCAATTGGGTCAACAAATTCATATGTGATGTTTCAAATGACTTCTCAATCTGAATATTGAGAATTTTGAAGATATTTGAGATATGCAGTCTGAGCTTGATATCTGCATCTATTTGATTTTCAAATAAGGTGTCTATAAATGACTCATAGAATTCCCAAATTTGCTTTTCATGATTCTCTGTTATATCAGAGACCTTCAAGACATATTCAGCAATAGGTGTCAACATCTTTAGGGTCTCAGCATTAGCTTCATAAATCAGGCATGACTTTTTCAAAGTGAGAACTTGCATGGTGGTATCAGGCAAGCTGCCCAACATTTTTGGCACATTTTCCAACCAGTCAGGGATCCCACTGGGTAAGAAAGCAACAAGCCTTAAAAGGTCTAGTCCTGTTGTGGATAGCTTTTCCCTGACAATGTTTAGAGTCAACTCAATTGACACCTCAACACTTGTAAGCCTGTTATCCTGCCCTCCAATTCTCTTGAGCACTGCAGTCTTTTGGATGTTCCACATCTCCATTAAGTTCTTCAAAGCCAGTTCTCTGGCATGCCGGGCAATGAGCACAATAGCCAGAGGCATACCATCCATCTGAATGAGCAGCTTCTCCAACATAGGATCATCCTCTTTAATTGCATAGTTTCCATCTGAACTTAAAGAACAGAAAGCTTCTTTGGCAGGACCAAGCTCAAGAGGAGGCAAGCATGATTGTCCTCCAAGCTTACGCCATTTAATTTGTCCAGGGCCATCAGTACCTCTCATAGTTATGATGACTGATACCAGCCTGGAGCTGCAAATCCTTTCAATTAAGTTCTTGATCTCCAGGATGTCTCAAAATTGTCCAGAATCAATAAAGACTCTTGGCACCCTTTGAGATAGTCAAGCAACAACTCGTAGGACCCTCTTCCTTGGATTGGCTGAACTCCAATTGCCTGGACCAATCCTTGAATAAGGTTTGTTGCATCTATGAGAATTTCACAGGGGATAAAGTAGCATCTTCCTGCAAATTTCTCTCTGATCAAGGATTCTTCCATGATATGCAAGGCCACAGATGTTTTGCCTATTCCTCCTGTTCCGAGGATGGCTATATGGACCTGATTGGCCTCACACAAGAGTTTCACTGCTTCTTCCACAAGATGAGATCTGCCCATGAATACATCTGGAGCTAGTGGTTTTTGAAGAAGCAAATCACTACAAATTTGAAAATTAGATAAAATTATTAGACATGATTGACTTATACATACTCTGCTGTGATTTCCTAAAGAGAAAATACTGTCAGCATTCACTTCTGTTAGCAACAGGAAATTGTTGTTTACCTTTGGTTTGCTTTCTGGCAGATCTGCAAATAATTTAAGTATCATACTATCAATCTGAACAATCTATTTGATTACTTACAGCTATTGTATGTATAATTTGCATCTCGCCCAATAGTAGTGAAAGTTGACCCCATAATGTTCAAGTCATGGGCTCCAGAAAGGATATTCGCCTGGTTTCCAGTACCAGTTTGATCAGGGCTATTATCAGTTTGTTCCATATCTGAAGTTTCTGAATTCCCTTTCAATCTTCACAAAAATCTCAACGCCTAATTTTCCGCTCACCTCAACAAGACTTGTAACTTTGCTGTTCGGGCTCACAAAGGTCGAAAAGTGTCTCAACAACGTGACCAGAACTTGAGAAGTTGCGTTTGATGCCATCACTTTCAAATGATGGCCTTTCATAATTGATAGACCAATCAGAACTCGAGCAAAAATCTATTATTAGAACATAAGTATACAGCAACGCGTTTGGCGCCTGCGCATCTTGACGCATCGCATGGCCCCGGGTCCCCCTTCTTCATCCACTCAGACTGTGTCCTAGGCCGAAAAATCAAACCACTGGGCAAAAATATACACAAGATCATCGAGTAGTTCCATCACAGAGAATGGGAGTTTCAAACTCTGGGCTACCACGCTGCACATTATGTCCAAATCTCCTTAATAGATATTCCGAGTCCAAGTTGGCAACTGGTAATGTGAGGTGGTAATGTTACCCACCTACCACTACACCGTGATAATAGATGTACATTTAGTTCAACGTCTGCTTCGGTAGGTAGGGATTGAGCCAGTTCAGTGTACGCATGCGATAAAGGCGAACTATTTGAAAAAGTGATGACACGTCCCGACATGTCGCTGAACCCCATCTACTAGTATCTAGATAGATAGAGCAGAGAGAGATATGGCTCTTGAACTTGGCAAACGCTGAATCGAAACAAAACCAATTACAGCATGGAAGTGGCCATGAACCGGCATGGTATGAAAAAGATGAAATGCACAGAAAGAAGAATCAGCATATGGCGCAAACACAAGATACAAAACACGTCGACATTGTGAGGAACCGTAATACGGATGCGTAACGGTATATACGTACATACGTTGGTAGGAAGTAGTAGGAATGTAGGTGGGGAAATAACACGTCGAGAAGTAAAAAAAAAAGATCGAGAAACGATATGGAAATGTAGAGATAGAGATGAGAGATAAGACTAGCTGACTCGAGTTATGTAGCGAGATTTTGTACAGGGATATCAAGGAAAGACATAAGTGTAGAGGTATTTATGCAAGCAGCAAATGTAAGTAGACGACGGAACATGAAGAGCTAAAGGGGTACTGCGTAATGCGAGACGATGTGACAAAAAAGAAAATGAGAGAAAAGTATAGACGTGGACTGTGAAAGAGTAAACGAGAAAGACAAGTGTAACCAAACGAGAAAACCCAAATCAAGAAACCACAAGCCAAACAATAGAACGACATCAACAATAGGACTGAATTATGAAACGTGAAACCCAAAAGAAATGGAATGAAACAAGACGAGAGACGAGAGACTAGGGCGGGAATAATGTCAGGGACAACAACAGGAACAACAAATATAGCACAGCACGCTGGCCAAAAGGCAAAAGGCAAAAGATGAGAGCCGAGACGGCGACGAGACAACAGACGAGACAGTGAGAAGGTTCATACTCTATACATCTTAGTGTCTAACCCGAATAACAGTGGTTTCTACTCTCTAGTTCCGTATTGCAGCCGAGACGCGACCCCGCCAAAAAAACACCCCCTACCAGGCCCACCTGCACCCATATACCCCTCCGAGGTATTAGGATCCCCCGAATCCAACGAAACCGAAAACAGCACTCGACCTCTGGAAGGTTTTGCGTATGAGAGTAGAGGTGTGGACCGAAGCGGAAGCAGAGGCTAGCGTTGACGCAGCTGGTGAAACATTTGAGGAGGAAAGGGTGCCATATGAAGTATACGGGGTGTATGAAATATAAGGCGGTGTCTAGGGCTCCTAACGGATCGGATTGGGTCGGATTCGGATGCCAATCCGTTCGGATGGGTCGTCCAAATGTCCCAATCCGCATCCGGCAGATGTCATCCGACGGATAGCCGATCATCCGACGGATAGTGTGCCGAAAGTGGCGGCACTTGCCTTAGAGTCCTTATCTTGCGTAGAAAAACTTTAAAATTCTTTTTTTCGTCGTTTTCTTTGAGTATACATGTGTTCTATGCCTGAGATAAATAAAAGGTTCAAGTACTGACCATTTCTGACTGTCTGAGGAAATGGCGGCATGTCAACGTGTCATTTCCCACGATGCCGTAGTATCTTTTCTTGGATTCTGTTGGCCATGTGGCTTGCATCTGGCCACTCGGAAAGGTCCGAGAACACTACCACACCTCCACCCAGCCTCCTCGTCACGTCGTTCTTGGTTTTCTCTGCTGTAGACCCACTTCCCACGCCCCTACCCAATCCGCGGATGATCCTCGGATTGTCGGATGGTAATCCGTTCGGATGGGATAGACTAAAAGTCCCAATCCGCATCCGAAATCCGACTGTCCATCGGCGGATGATCGCCGGATCATCCGATCCGTTAGGAGCCCTAGCGGTGTCGGCTTGTGTGTCATTGCTGCGTATGGTGATATAACCATTGCTGAACCAGGGGTAGGTATAAACCCAGTAGAGCTGGACGTAAAAGGCGTCGTTGGTGTCCGAGTATTTATATGCAGCTTCAATGAAGCCAGAGCGGCAGCCTCCTCTCCACCTCGATACCGCTCGATACCCTCCCCCAGGCCTCAACCTCCTTTCACATTCCTGTTCCCATTCTCGTTCTCATTCCCTCTCTCTGCTTGCGTCATCCCCGTCTCCATCCCCATCCACTGTGAACATTGAGGTGCATATACACCGACTGCATATGCCTCAAAACAGACTGAGGATACCCAGAGGTAGCTGTAGCTGTAGTTGGCGTCGATGGACGAGTATCCCACTTCAACGCCTCCCAGCGTCAATATTTCTCAATATCCTCTCGTAGCCTTATTTCCCTTTCCCCCCTCCCCCCTTTCTGTCCCCCTATCCACTTCCGTCTCTCCATCCAAATGCGCCTACAATTGCTTATACGTCTGCACCTGATCATGAGAGTGTACTTCTGAATGCATATACGGTGACTCGGACTGAGGATAAGAATGTGAGTGTATATCCAAATGTGGAAAAACTGACGTACTAACATTGTCGGGCGTCTCCCATCCACTCACGCCCACTCCCCCCAACCCTGTAATTGGTATTACCCCCCTCCTCAGTCGTCCCATACCACCAATCCCGATCCACCTCTCTATCCCCGTACCCGTAGGTGTAGGGTACACCGCGTATCACACCTCCCAGCATATTACCCCTCCTCCCCCAACACACTACCGGCCCCCAAACGCCCCTACTGAGATGTCTCGAGTCCCTCTCCCACCTCTCCACAAAAACTCGGACTCCTCGGTTTAGATCGGGGATGCACTTGGAAAGGGGTTCGTGGATGCCGAGGATGTTCAAAGGATGTGTGTTGTTTTGTACGCGCTAGCATTGGCATTTATGTAGCCTGGGGTTCCTTGATAAGTAGTAGGCAAGTAGGGGGAGGAGCGGGGGTTGTTTGCATGAGAGGAGACAGATAGGATGGAAGAGCTGAACAAAGGTCTCGGGAGTCGGCAGTAATGCACCTTCCATAGAGATGGATGAAGGCGGGGGTCCCGAGCCCAATCCTGAGACCGATGACAATGCTGGGTTCACCATGGATATAGAGGACGGTTCAGAGGAACGCCCCGGCCCCCACCGTTGCCATATAGAGGATAAATACACGCCTCTCGAGTCGCATTGACTCTGTGCATGTAACTGAGACTGTAGGTGAGCTTGAGCGTTTGGACATTGCTAAACGACTACGCGTTTTGTGGGGTCGATTTCCTTGCAGCGGCGGCGGTGGCAGTGGATAGAGGATGTCTCGGTAACGTCAAAGGTAGATAGGAAGAGGAGGTAGCGGTAGAAAGTGGTGGATGCACAAACGGACGCTCTATCCCAATAGTCGTCTCTGTCTATGGGCGTAAGCAGCATGTCCCCTAAAATGCCCTCCGCCCGTACCGGGTACCCCCAAACCAAACTAGATTTTCGTTCCCCATATTCCCCAACAACCTACCCCTCGTCCTCGTTGGATGTCCCCCCGTGTCCTTCCTGAAGATGGTCATCGAGCTGCGAGGGGAAGTCGGTATGCAATCCGAGAGAACCGCAAGGAGGAGTGAAGGTTGTGTTAGTGGCGAAAGACGAAGCCGAACAAAGGAGCTTTGACGACGAATTGAGGAGATTCGTGGAAGATGTTGGGGTGCAGAAGAGGGCTCGGGTCGAGGTAGATATGGAACGGAAGAAGGAGTTGGGTTTTGCGTGTGAGGAATGGGAGGAGGGGGTCTTGTGGTGCATGGATGTATGTTGGCGTTAGGAGTGATGGGGTGTTGGGTATAGTCTGGGGGACCGTTTAGAAGGCGATGTCATAGTTGAGCTGGTAGGATAACTGGTTAGTAAACGTTAACAGAAAGATAAAACCAAGAAAAGTAGACGCCATTTGTCAATGCTCCGGGTAGACGGAGGGGAAAAGAAAGAGTAACCAAGCTAGAGAAAGAAAAAGGAAGAATATAAAGTGCTGTACCACATTCTTCTTTGAGTCCACTGGCCGAAAATGAAGGCCATGATACGAGACCCGACTTGAAGTGACTTTGGGAAGACGCGAGGAGCAGGCGACGAAGAAAAACGCGTTTGGATGAGCATGTGCGGTCATGTCATGAGCTGGGCCTAGACCCTCAATGAGCAAGCCCATTGACGTGGTTTCTTCCTCGACTTTTCTTCATCCACTCTTTTTAATACCTTGTTCCACCCCATCTCTGTGAATTGTTGGGCGGTGATCAACTCTATTTTTTCTTCAGATAGGTCTCTGAGATCTAACCCTCAACGAGTCTAAAGTCCTGCTATAAGCTCATCAAAAGCTCTTCAACAGATCACAATGGAAAGTCACAGTTGACAGTTGTAATAAAATTTGTTCCCTACGCTGATCAGGTGTCTGTTCTTGAAGGTACATATTCCATGTCTCATACTCTTCTGCAGTTTCAAGTGTTATCTTGCTTAAGCACTCAAAGTGAACTCAAAGTGAGGATGACTCAACACGCACCAATGTTTTCCGAGGATACTTTATAGGGGCTATCTGCCACAGTGGTCATTGCTCGTTATGCTCTGATGCTTTCATGGTTAATTTGCTTGGCCGCGAGGAAGAGAGACGCTTAATGTTCAGTTCTGCGGCTGATCAGATTCATCTGCAATGTGTCAAGGGGTCAAAGTTGCGTATGTTAGCTTGTCTTTGGAATTACTAAGTCTATATTCCTCTGTTCCCTCCCTTCTTTCCTGGTACATTTTGTTCTATTTTAGCCTTTTCCTTTGTCGTTGTTTCATGAAATGAAGGATAGTAATAAATTAATATAGTATTGTTGTGGAAAATGTGCGCGAGAAGGCGAGGATAGATTTCATTCCTATCCTTAACTTCCCTTCTGCACAGTGAGTCCTACCTTTGTACTATAACCCACCCAGTCCTCACAGGCTCTAACCACACGCAAATGTGGTACGGTATAGGTTACCATTATTAGTCACAATAATGGCTGGAAAAGGACTCTCTCGGGAATACATTTCCAATGAATAGAAAAAGATAAGGTGCGTTGACATCGATACGCTGCTTTGGTTTACGCTATCACTGAAGTTAACTTCTCGGGCATCTTATAGGTTTTACGAAGCGCGAATGGAACAATGCATCTACATTGTTGGCTTTGCGACCAAGAGGAAGCCTCTAGATGGATACTAAAGGGTTCAAATCATATCTATTCTCTTTGCCTTGGTCTACAAGAATCAGTAGTTGTATTGATATTTTTGATCTAAAAGTGGAGATATAAGGAGTTGATGGAACAACAGCCAAGTTGTTTGTACCACTTGGATTCCCAGTGCACTGTCACAATTCCTGTAATTGTAATGTGCAAATCAAATCAGTATTCATATGAATTTGATTGAGTTCTTATTCATACTCTGCTGTGGAAGTTAGTAATTAGTATCAAAGTCTCTTGATTCAGTATAAGAGAATCACACAGAATTCTTGAAGACTCATTGGATCCAAGAATCACCTGGATGAACAAATAATTATGTATCAAGATTCAAATCAACTACTGGGATACAAATTGTACATGTAAGAGCAACAAAAGGCAAAAATTCTTCATACAATTTGACAGCATCCACAAGATTTCTGACTTTCAATATCTGCTGAATCTCCCTGACCTTCCACTGCCAAAGACTGGTTGGTTTCCTGAGGATTCTCAACCTCTATGGAATGAGGCTGGCATGTGCTGCTGAAGCCTCCTGAATTTGGTCAAGACTATGTATACAATGAGCAACTTGATTAAGCATCCCCATAGCTTCATAGTATACTTTTGCCTTTTCTACATTCAATCTGGCATCAATGAAGCATTCTTGTTTATATGCAATTTTTCCAAGAGAGTGCAAACAGTAAGCAACTCCAACTCTGTCTCCAAACTCCTCAAATTGCCCTTTGGCTTGCTGCAGCATGACCTTTGCTTCCTCATATTGGCCCAGCATTCGTCTGATGTCTCCCAGGCCTTGCAAGCACTGAGCAGCCCCACGCCTGTCTCCAATCTCCTTAAATTGCTTTCTGGCTTGCTCCAGCATGACTTTTGCTTCCTCATATCGGGCCAGCATGTAGCTGATGTCTCCCAGGCTTTGCAAGCATTGAGCAGCTCCCAGCCTCCCTCCAATCTCCTCAAATTCCTTTTTGGCTTGCTCCAGCATGACCTTTGCTTCCTCATAATGACTCAGCATGTAGCTGATCTTTCCCAGGCTTTGCAAGCACTGTGCACCCCCTTTCATATGCCAAATATTTGCATATAGATCCATAGCCTGCTGTAGCTTCCACTTTGATTCTTTATAATCATTCTGATAATAAGAGATCATTCCCAATCTTCGGTAGCATTCAGCCTGAGTTTGTTCCATTGTATAGTTTATAGATATGCTACTACTGCTGTTAATCACTTCCAGATCACTGGTCCCTTGATTGATCTGATGCTGATGAAGCTTCTCCACATTATTGATTATTGCTATAGACTTCTGATATTCCCCCATAAAGGTCAGCATGCCTTCTTGTAGAAACATCAGCTCAGTCTGATCACCCAGACTCATTTGTGACTGCCATCCCAAATATTTCTCAACCAGTGGGACAAGACTTGGGAAGTACTGTGAATAATTATGCAATTGGGTCAACACATTCATATGTGATGTTTCAAATGACTTCTCAATCTGAATATTGAGAATTTTGAAGATATTTGAGATATGCAGTCTGAGCTTGATATCTGCATCTATTTGATTTTCAAATAAGGTGTCTATAAATGACTCATAGAATTCCCAAATTTGCTTTTCATGATTCTCTGTTATATCAGAGACCTTCAAGACATATTCAGCAATAGGTGTCAACATTTTTAGGGTCTCAGCATTGCCTTCATAAATCATGCATGACTTTTTCAAAGTGAGAACTTGCATGGTGGTATCAGGAAAGCTGCCCAACATTTTTGGCACATTTTCCAACCAGTCAGGGATCCCACTGGGTAAGAAAGCAACAAGCCTTAAAAGGTCTAGTCCGGTTGTGGATAGCTTTTCCCTGATGATGTTCAGAGTCAACTCAATTGACACCTCAACACTTGTAAGCCTGTTATCCCGCTCTCCAATCTTCTTGAGCACTGCAGTCTTTTGAATGTTCCACATCTCCATTAAGTTCTTCAAAGGCAGTTCTCTGGCATGCTGGGCAATGAGCACAATAGCCAGAGGCATACCATCCATCTGAATGAGCAGCTTCTCCAACATAGGATCATCCTCTTTAATTGCATAGTTTCCATCTGAACTTAAAGAACAGAAAGCTTCCTTGGCAGGACCAAGTTCAAGAGGAGGCAAGCCTGATTGTCCTCCAAGCTTACGCCATTTAATTTGTCCAGGGCCATCAGTACCTCTCATAGTTACAATGACTGAGGCTGACTTGAGGCTGCAAATTGTATTCATGAAGTTCTTGACTTTTGCCTGGTCCTTGCCATTCCATGGTGTTTCAAAATTATCCAGAATCAACAGGATCTTCTGGCAGCCCTCAAGATAGTCAAGCAATAACTCGTAAGAGCCTTTTCCTTGGATTGGCTGAAGTCCAATTGCTTGCACCAATCCTTGAATAAGCTTTGTTGCATCTGGGAGAATTTCACAGGGGATGAAGTAGCCTCTCCCCGCAAATTTCTCCTTGATCACAGCATTTTCCATTATATGCAAAGCCACAGATGTTTTGCCTATTCCTCCAGTTCCGAGGATACCTATATGGACCTGATTGGCCTCACACAGCAGTTTCACTGCTTCTTCCACAAGATGGGATCTGCCCGTGAATACATCTGGAGCTGGGGGCTTTTGAAGAAGCAAATCACTGCAAATTTGAGAATTAGATAAAAATTATTAGATGTGATTGACCTATACATACTCTGCTGTGATTTCCTAAAGAGAAAATGCTGTCAGCATTCACTTCTGTTAGCAATGGGAAATTGTTATTTACCTTTGGTTTGCTTTCCGGCAGATCTGCAAATAATTTAAGTATCATACTATTAATCTGAACAATCTATTTGATTACTTACAGGTATTGTATGTATAATTTGCGTCTCGCCCAATAGTAGTAAAAGTTGAGCCCATAATGTTCAAGTCATGGGCTCCAGAAAGGATATTCGCCTGGTTTCCAGTACCAGTTTGATCAGGGCCGTTATCAGTTTGTTCCATATCCGAAGTTTCTGAATTCCCTTTCAATCTTCACAAAAATCTCAACGCCTAATTTTCCGCTCACCTCAAAAAGACTTGTAGCTTTGCTGTTCGGGCTCACAAAGGTCGAAAAGTGTCTCAACAACGTGACCAGAACTTTAGGACTTGCGTTTGATGCCATCATTTCAAAATGATGGCTTTTCATGATTGATGGACCAATAAGAACTCAAGCAAAAATCTATTATTAGAACATATACACCAACATGTTAAGCGCCTGCGCATCTTGACGCATTGCATGGCCCCGGCTCCCCCTTCTTCATCCACTCAGACTGTGTTCTAAGTTGAAAAATCAAACCACTGGGCAACAAGATACACAAGATCATCGAGTAGTTCCATCACAGGGAATGAGAGTTTCGAACTCTGGGCTACCACGCTGAACGTCATGTCCAAATCTCCTTGATAGATACTCTGAGTCCAAGTTGGCAACTGGTAATGAGTGGTAATGTTAGCCACCTACCACTACGCCGTGATAATAGATATACATTTGGTTCAACGCATGCGAGTAAGGCGGAAGGAGATGGGGGTGTAAAATGACACTGATAGCACTAACTTAAGGAGCATGAACGACGAGGAGCAACTCTGAACTATTTGAAAAAGTAATGACGCATCCTGACATGTCACTGAACCCCATCTACTAGTATCTAGATGGATAGAACAGAGAGAGAGATATGTATCTTGACCTTGGCAAAACGCTGAATCGAAACAAAACCAATTACAGCATGGAAGTGGCCATGAACCGGCATGGTATGAAAAAGATGAAATGCGCAGAAAGAAGAATCAGCATATGGCGCAAACACAAGATACAAAACACGTCGACGTCGTGAGGAACTGTAATACGGATGCGTAACGGTATATATGTACATACGTTGGTAGGAAGTAGTGGGAATGTAGGTGGGGAAATAACACGTCGAGAAGTTTAAAAAAACGATCGAGAAACGATATGGAAATGTAGAGACAGATAGAGATAGAGATAGAGATGAGAGATAAGACTAGCTGACTAGAGTTATGTAGCGAGATTTTGTACAGGGATATCAAGGAAAGACATAAGTGTAGAGGTACATCAGGAAACCGGTACATGAAGAATGTGACAATAAACTATTGAAAATTATCAATAACCCCAATACCTGTGATAATTTCCGTGTATTCTCGTGAATCTGTTTTTCAGCTATGAGATTATGCGCTTTAATAGAAATTAAGTTGCATTCCCATTTCACTTGGGAATGTTTGATACTTTATCATTGATTTATCATAGATTCAGTTTACATTAACATATGTATAGAGGTCCTTGTACGGGCTGACAAAAAAAGTAGAGCAGTCATTAAGTACTGATTCCGAAGTCCACTCTGCCGGTACAGCCCCTCCCCATTTCGGAAAAAGATGGACACCTCGCTTGATCGTCTCAACAGGGACCACGGCCGATGATACACCTTGTGAAGTTTTATGGAGCTTGACACGGTGTACACCGGAGTGTGATTCAGGCTGCGAGAAGTTAGTATACCATTCTACATATGCTAGGTGTTTAGGCGGCAAAGCATTTGCAGGAAACAGAGTGTTAATTTTCTTGTCCGGTATTGAAAATATTACACGTATGCGGCCAAGCCTCATACCTGCAAAGACATCAACATCACTGTGAGTAAAATGAAAGGTAAAAACATACCTGCTAATGGAGATTGGTTTTCGGGCAATATCTCCTTCACCTTGATAAGTGCGGGATCAAATTGGGAACGCTGAAGGACTTGTCCATTAGAATTATAGCGGCGTGGACGAGCCGAAACGGTGTCGAGAGTTTCGTTTCCATGAAGATCACTGTTGACAAACTTGATCTGATGCCAAACAGGAACAGTGTGGAACGGGAATACTACAATGCGTGCATACTCCTCCAGTTGTATTTGCGTGAGTCGAGTTCCAGCATGACGATACTGAACGACGAAACGAGCAAGGGCGGATCTGAAGCTGGTAGCTCCATAACCTCGTTCACCGGGGTCCTCTAGCTTCTCCAATGAAACAAATTTGACAGTCGGGTTACGGGTCAGCTTCTGTTGAAGAGGACACTGCATGTCGGTAAGGGTCCGCTTGGCACCAGGGAAGTCATAGCGCACACCTAAACGTGCTGATGAGGAGATTGTGGAGGACGTCATGTCGGAGTCGGATGAGAAGCACCACTTGATATAGGAAGCGTGGTACATGACTTTTTCCCGGCGCTCCAGCCAACACGTCATCTGCGCATACTCGTCCTTGTGATTAGAAGCTCGGTAGGCATCCTTGGCGAAGTCGATATGAAGTCTTTCGGTAGTCTCGGTGTTATAATTGTCTGTCGTACCGTAGAAGCTGATGGCAAGAGAGTAGTGACTAAGGAAATGTAACTTCGGGAGGTTGAAATGCTCCCGGACACCAAGGTCCACAAATATGCTTTTGTTGGCATGAAATTGAGAAAGAGCCTCATCGAGAGAAGCTAGGGTCTCGGAAGTGTGGATGGGGTAGGTAGCCATGTACAAAAAGTCGAGAAGGGCGCGTGTTGCTGCTGTCAAAGTACGAGACTGATGGGCAGATAAAGAAGGGACATCGGTGACTAGTCCAAGGAGGAAGGAGCACATTTGCTTATGCTCGGCACCACTAACCCGGGAAAGGCTTGTGATTCCCTTGTGAAAAATCCGGATGGCATGACTAGCTGGTAAACGTCGCACACGGGCATCAATCTCGTCAGCACCAACAATGTCAGAAATCCACCCAATGAGGTGCTTCATGACACCTTGATACAGCTGATGCAGAATGTCGGGTGTGATGGAACGAAAGATGTCGCAATAGGGGAGGTCTTCCCAGAAAGGATGTTGGACAGGTTTGATGTTGGCATGTAGACAAGTTTGCGCCCATAAGGAAGTCCCGATCCGCTCTGCAGCGTCGAGCGCAGCATCCATGTCCCGAGGGTTATGAGAGGGCGGATAGTTCCCAAGTTCATCCTTTGGTGCTTCGCAGCATGGACAGTCTCCGTAGTAACCGGTGGTAACCAGCATTTGCTCTGGGTAATCACCAATGTACGCTGCCAGAATAGGATGGCAACGACGTTTAACGCCGTCTCCACTCTGCATCACAACCCCATCCAGACCTGCGTCCTTCAGCGGAGCCAGCAAATGCTTCATACACGCATGGAAAAGATTGGTGGTAATCCGGCGGCGTGCGGCCTTGTTGGTAACGTGCTCGAGTCTAGATGTTGGAAGATAGGCAAGTAATACCTGCCCTTGCTGTGATGGCTTCCGGCGTATCTCCTTCGGCAGGTTTCCAATGGTTAGGTAGACAGGATAGGCTGATTTATTGCGGAAGAGAGTGATCTGCGTTTTGTCGCTGGAGATGATGATGGGGATAATGGTTGCGCCAGGGGTATCCTTTTCGACTGCTTTCTAAACGTAAAGTTGGGGTAATCAACATCAATTGAAACCCTGAAAAAAGATACCTCACATACCTGCGTGCTCCACCACCATTTACCAGTGTGGAAGTCGTGGTACAAAGCCATTGTCTTGTCAGCGTCCGCGTAATGACGCTCAGGTGCAAAGCACATGTATCTGCTATGCTCGGCGTTTCCATACAGCGCCCGGATACACTCAAGGATATCGCGCTTGTACAAGTCAAAGGCTTGACCTGCAATAACGACTTCCTCTCGTGTAAACTGTGGTCGACGAGCTGGCAACTCATGGTCAATGATCTCGTTCAGCTCAGCGCTATTACGATATGAAAGACCAAGAGCTTCCTGAACCTAGATGTAGAATTGATTAAAAACAAATTAGAAAAGAATGATCACAAAAAAGTAGTAGTCTACGTACCCCCTTAATGGCCAGCAGATCATCAAACGCCGTTGATCCTGTACCTCACAACTTTGCCCAACGGCCAATTTCCCAGTCCATCCGAGATGCGAAAGGAGCATACTTGTTTGAGTTGCTACCTTCCAATGTTGACTGGTATTGACGAAAGCCGTTTGACGAGTCGTGAAACGAGTAGGGAGTGGAGTCGGGTAAAGGTGCACCAGCCTGACCTCCAAATCTTTCAACATAAATATCATCACGATGGGCAGGGACATTCCGAAGAGGAGTGTTGGGAGATCGACGAGGAGGAGTGGGGGTGTCATCGGTGTTGTCCATGTCCAAATTACCGTCGGGTTGATGTGTAGATTGTTGCCGCTCAGGCTCCCATGTAGTTTCGAGTTCGACATCTCCACCTTCCGGATCCTCCTCCTCCTCTCCCTCATCAGAATGAGGATGCCACACTTCACTATCCCCTTCAAAACCTGGAAAGTCCTCGCCTGTATAATCCCGCCCAAAAAAGTCACCCCTGAATGGTTGTGGGTCTGGTTCCGGGTCCGAAACATAACTGGCTGACTCTTGTACTTGTGCAGCATGTTTGCGTTTACGCATTCGACGTTTCAAGTATGGCCGACGAGGCCGACGAGGTAGAGAGGGAGCAGGCCGAAGAGAATCTGCCTCAGCATGAGCTGCACGGATACATGATTCTTCATTTGTCCGGGTCCAGTGTTGTGTGAGATCACTTTGGCGTGTCCAGCCTTTACTGCACCCAGCACAAGTATGGAGGGAGACAGACATGGTCGTAGATAGTATGGTGAGGTAAAGGGTCGCAAATTTGTGAGAGCATCGGGCGATGTTGAAACAGGACCCTGAGGCCCATATGGACCATGATTAGACTAGTCGGAAAAATAGGAAATCAAGTCGGATACTCACACTGCATCTTTTTGTCTCTCTCCACCACCATGGGTCGACGTGGCAAGGTCTCCAGCGTCGACAAACTTGAAAAATCCCCTTCCCCTGAGCCGGAACCCGCAGCTGATCGCAACTCCAAAACCAAAGCGAGTGCTGCATGGGCGTCCTTGAAAAAAGGCAAGCGGACAACTCCAAAGACAAGCTCCAAGTCTACCCCAATGCCGACGTCCAGCCAGAAGCGCAAGAGCAACGTTGTAGAGTCATCTGAAAGGAATGGTGAGTCCGAGTAGTCTTTCCATAGGTCAAATAATTCACTCTCCCTATAGGTAATGGAAACGGACCCATGACACAGAAACCCGCTACGCAACCAGTAGCAAAACGAAGGAAAAACAACCCAGAGTCCTCATCCATTGTTGAAAGTTCCTTGGAAGACCTGCCCAAAGGTCCAGCAAAAAGACTGAATCCAGCTACGAAGCGACCTTCAAACTCCAAGGGATCTGTGCAAAAGGCCCCGAAACCAACTAAGAGTGCGTATTTCCAATATTGATGACAGTGATGTGTGACGAGCTATGAACAGAGGGACGAGCAGCTGTCATTGACAGTGATTCTGAAAACGAAGGTATTAAAACTCACCTTTGCAAGACCAAAGCTAATAACTCCTTGCAGAAACATCTCCTCACACCATTCTCTCCAAAAATATCCCAAAGACTGTCGCAAAAGAAATGCAAGAAGCGGATTTTGAGAATAGCGACATCGAATTTGAAGACACTGACGCAGCTAGCGCTGTTGAAGAGGACCCGAACGAGGACAGGGACACATCTACCCACTTGAACGAAGAGGTATCAGACTCATTACACCTTTAAAAACAATGATACTCACTATACATATACTTCTCTAGGCTCCTGTCTGGACATCGAAGACATCGACGTCAACGTTGCGGAAAACCAACGGTCAGTCTCGTCATTGATTACATAACGTTGCTGACCTGCCTTTCAGCTCGCGATCGTGCAAACGCAAATGCCAACGCCAGTGATGTGTCCCAGCAATCATCTGGCTCGCTCCTGGATTTCGACAACTCGTCTGAACTGCGTATGCAGTCCGACAATGACTTGACCTCAATTCCAGATAATTCGGATGACGACGATGATGAGACCAAAGACGGCAGTACTTCTGATGAAGAGCTCGGCTCAGACGAAGATGTTGAAATGGAAGTGAATGAGGTGAGCTATTCTTTTTAATTATTTCAGTTCGTCGAGTTTACTCATGTCTTTTACTACACTAAGGGCGCAAAGAAGTCTACCAAGCTTACGTCCAAGAAAGCACAGAAGCTAGCAGAGGAGGTAAGCACTGTAGTTTTTCTGACATACTCTTATGTCTATACTGATGCTGAATGCAGCTTCCACTTGTATCTAGCAAGAACTTGGCTACCTCTCGTGCCAAAGCCCTCAAGACTCCAGCCAATGCTATTGCAGATGACATCAGTGACTCGGAAGACTCAGACACCTCCAAAACTGAAATCGTTTACCTTCCACGCACGGAAATTATTTTGCAAGATCATACCGACTCTACCCGTTCCTTCAAGCTTGATCTAAAGGGCCAGAACACGGATATCAAAGCCGTGATTGACCTCGCCAGACAGCTTGGTGCCGTTATGCTCATTTGGGATGTGGAAATTTGCGGCTTTGGTAAAGGCATGAAGAAGGTGGCTCTCTCCTCTCTCATCAAGGCCGCGGATCAGCTGGGGTACAACGGCGAAGGTGATATTGCTCATCGTCTGGAGGAAGGCAACTTCGCTCGATACATTGGACCTCTGATAAAATATGTGAGTATCCTTATAGGTTTAGCTCACTAACTAACATGCAGCTTCAGGTATCTCAGCGTATTTCACTCGAGCGAAAGACGTTGAAGGCTGCACACGTTCCAACCATTCTGGCTGCCCTCAAACTCGACAATTCCGACACTGGCAGGAAAAAGGCTGGGGAGCTTGTAGACGAAGGTGATCATATCTATCCGGAGACATTTGTACGTGGTCCAAACCTGTTTCACAAGTACTACTTACGATCATTCTATATTCTTACAGCCCAACTCTGGCGAGTACAACTACTTGGAGCCATTTGCAGCGGACGTCATTGCCAAGTACATCAGTGGAGCACTTTTTGGTAACACTAAGTATGCTAGGTTGGTTCACGAACACCGGAGCACTCTTTTCGTTTCTTCCATTAAGGAGAGACCTTTGGAGCTGGAGCTGCCAAAGGCGATGGTTGCTATGGCTGGCTGTGTAGTGAGTGTATTTTTTCCCCTCGCATGCTTCTACGTACTAACTAGTCTGTAAAGATACACGCTGTGCTCCGGGATCATCAACGCTCAACTGATGACAAATTTCCACCTACCGGTCTTGAGGACGAATGGAAGGGGCACGTAGAATTGCTGAAGAAGACTGAGCACCAGAACAAGTGGTGGTACCACAAGATAATGCATGGGCTATATCTCAAGGCTTCGTACGTCTTCATTTTCGGGTTCTTGGCAGGTACTAACGCTCTTCACAGTCATTCTCAGGCACCGGCAACCCATGGTCTAACTAGCGAGCAGATTATCAAACGGATTGATTGGGATGCGTTTACACAGCCATTGGACGACGATCCCACACGACCAAAGCCGACTCTTGCTACAGACCAGCTTACCCCCTCCTCTGCGGCTGCGGCTGCCTCCACTGCTGCTACACAGCCACAACCCATTCCCGTCGCCGCTGGCTCCACCGACAAAACAGGTCCTAGTAATTCCAAGGATAATGGTGCCGGTAATGATGATACTCAGATTAGGGATGCTGCTAGAGCTGCTTAGATTATTTACTTGTATAATTGTATCTAGAATATCATAAACAATCCCCACTCTTTTTTACCTGAAGCATGCATTCTGAGCTACCCTAAGGATCCCAGTCTTCATGAGCGTGAGTAAATGTGTCTATTTCTTTGAAAGATATCTGTAAGATGTTGATACTTTTTGCATAATGTTCGATGTCTTGGAAAGGGGACCGGGGTATTCTAGCGAATTATTGATAGCCATGATAATGTGGTCAACGCCGATAGTTATCGCACATTATCAAAAATTTCTTGTAATATCTCATACATTCTAGGGGTACCGGTTTCCTGATGTATTTATACAAGCGGCAAATGTAAGTAGACGACGAGAAATGAAGAGCTAAAGGGGTACTGCGTAATGCGATACGATGTGACAAAAAAGAAAATGAGAGAAAGGTATAGCCGTGGACTGTGAAAGAGTAAACGAGAAAGACAGGTGTAACCAAACGAAAAAACAATATAACCAAGAAACCTAAATCAAGAAATCACAAGCCCAACAATAGAACGACATCAACAATAGAACGACATCAACAATAGAACGACATCAACAATAGGACAGAATTATGAAATGCGAAAGCCAAAAGAAATGGACTGAAACGAGACGAGAAACGAGACTAGGGCGGGGATAATGACAGGGACAGCAACAGGAACAACAAATATAGCACAACACGCTGGCCAAAAAGTGAAAGGCGCAAGATGAAAGCCGAGACGGCGACGAGACAACAGACGACACAATGAGAAGGTTCATACTCTATACGTTCTGATGTCTAACATCAAATCGCATCGGTCTCTACTCTCTAGTTCCGCATTGCATACCCGGCCCACCCGCACCCATATACCCCTTCGAGGTATTAGGATCCCCCAAATCCAACGAAACCGAAATCAGCACCCGACCTCTGGAAGGTTTTGCCTATGAGAGTAGAGGTGGGGACCGAAGCGGAAGCAGAGGCTGGCGTTGACGCAGCTGGTGAAACATTTGAGGAGGAAAGGGTGCCATATGAAGTATACGGGGTGTATGAAGTATAAGGCGATGTTGGCTTGTGTGTGTCGTTGCTGCGTATGGTGATATAAACCTCGCTGAACCAGGGGTAGGTGTAAACCCAGTAGAGCTGGACGTAAAAGGTGTTGTTGGTGTCCGAGTATTTATATGCAGCTTCAATGATGCCAGAGCGGCAGCCTCCTCTCCACCTCGATACCGCTCGATACCCTCCCCCAGGCCTCAACCTCCTTTCACATTCCTGTTCCCATTCTCGTTCTCATTCCCTCTCTACTTGCGTCATCCCCGTCTCCATCCCCATCCCCACCTGCGCCTGGTTCGGGCATGAAAGTGAACATCGAGGTGCATATACACCGACTGCGTATGCCCAGGTAGCCGTAGCTGCAGTTGGCGTCGATGTACGAGTATCCCCTTCAACGCCTCCCAGCGTCAATATTTCTCAATATCGTCTCGTAGCCCTTCTTTCCCTTCCCCCCCCCCTTTCTGTCCCCCTATCCACTTTCCGTCTCTCTATACAAATGCGCCTACACCTGATTATACCCCTGCGACTGACCATGATGTGAGTGTACTTCCGAGTGCGTATACGCTGACTGAGGATATGAATATGAGTGTATATCCAAATGCGTAAAAACGGACATACTAACCTCATCGAGCAGGCTCCTCTGTCCACCATCTCCATGTTCGTACCCAACCCCATCAACCCCGTAACTATTGTTACCCCCCTCCTCAGTTATCCCATCCCACCGATCCCAATATCCAATTCCCTATCCCCGTACCCATAGACGTAGGGTACACGGTGTATCACGCCTCCTACCAACATATAACCCCCACCTCCCCAAGCCCCTACATCTCCCAAGGTACTAGAGCCGCCAAGAGAGCCATGACTCAGGTGTCTAGACACCCTTTCCCGCCGCTCACAAGGTGTCTCCAACAACAAACTCGCACTCCTCGGTTTAGATCGGGGATGGACTCGGAGAAGGGTTTGTGGATGTCAAGGATGCCCAAAGGATGCCTGTTGTTTCGTACGTGCTAGTGTTGGCGTTTGCGTAGCCTGGGGTTCCTTGATAGGTAGTAGGAAGGTAGTTGGAGGAGTGGGGTTGTTTTGGGTGAGAGGGGACGAAAGGATGGAAGAGTGGGACAAGGGTCTCGGTAATGCACCTTTCATAGAGAAAGACAACGGCGGAGGTCTCGAGCCCGAGCCTGACCTGAGCCCGATGTCAACACCAGGTTAACTATGGACGTAGACGATGGTTCAGCGAACTGCCAACCCCCCGCCATAGAGACCCAAACGGAGACATGGTTCTCGGCTCATTGCATTGGGCATGTAGTTGAGATTGTAGCCGAGCTTAAGCTCATTGGACAACGAGGACGTTGTTTGACGAATATCCTTGTCATCCTTTTCGAAAAGTCGGCCTCCTGGCAGCATTGACGGCGGCGGCAGTGGATGGAGGATGTCTCGGTAATGCCGAAGGTAGATAGGAAGAGGAGGTAGTGGTAGAAAGTGGTGGATCCACAGACGGACTTTCTCTCTCATTTCCACCCTCTCTAATCCCTATCCACATCTTTGGCTATAGGCGTAGGCAACAACGAACTGGTCAAAACCATGAAAAGATCCACCGTATGTCTCCCAAAATGCCCTCCCCTGTACCCAGCCCCATACCCAACTCCGTACCCCCCGAGCCAGACTAGATTCTCATTCCCCATATTCCCCAACAACCCACCCCTCGTTCTCTTTGGCCCCCGTGTACTTCCTGAAGATGGTCATCGAGCGGCGAGGGGAGGTCGGTATGCAATCCGAGAGAACCGCAAGGAAGAGTGACAGCTTTACCGATGGAGATTAGTGGAGGAAGACGAAGCCGAACGAAGGAGCTTTGACGACGAGTTGAGGAGATTCGTGGAGGATGCTGAGGTGCAGAAGAGGGCTCGGATCGAGGTCGATATGGAACGGAAGAAGGAGTGGGGTTTTGCGTGTGAGGAATGGGGGGAGGGGAGGTTGTGGTGCGTGGATGTATCTTGGCGGTGGGGAGAGATGGGGTGTTGGGGGACCATTTAGAAGGCAACGTCATAGTTGAGCTGGTCAGTAAACGTTGACAGAAAGATAAAACCAAGAAAAGTAGACGCGAATAGGGCCGCCATTTGTCAATGCTCCGGGTAGCCGAAGGGGAAAAGAAAGAGTAACCAAGCTAGAGAAAGAAAAAGGAAGAATATAAAGGACCGGTATACGCACCAGTGCTTCTTCCTTGAATCCACTAACTGAGATTCAAATCCATGATATACGAGACCTGACTTGAAGTGACTTTGGGAAGACGCGAGGAGGAGTGACAAAGAAAAGCGCGTTTGGATGAGCACGTGGAGTCACGTCATGAGCTGGGCCTAGACCCCAAATCAGCGAGCCCATTGACGTCGTTTCTTCCTCGACTTTTCTTCATCCACTCTTTTTGATACCTCGTTCCACCTCATCTGTGTAGAGTTTTGGGCAGTGATTAGCTCTACTTTTTCTTCATAGAGATCTCCGAGGTCTAACCCTCAACGAGTCTAAAGTCCAGCTACAAGCTCATCAAAAGTTCTTCAACAGATCATGATGGAAAGTCACAGTTGACGGTCGTAATAAAGTTCCCTACACTGATCAGGTGTCTGTTCTTGAAGGTACATATTCCACGTCTCATACTCTTCTGCAGTTTCAAGTGTTATCTCGCTTAAGCACTCAAAGTGAGGAGTTGGTGACGAGTCATGATGACTCAACACGCACCAACATTTTCTGAGGATACTTTATAGGGGATATCGGGCACAGTGGTCATTGCTCATTATGCTTTGGTACTTTCATGGTTAATGTGCTTGGTCGCGAGCAAGAGAGACGCTTAACATTCAGTTCTGCGGCCGATCAGATTAATCTGCAATGTGTCAAGTGGTCAAATTTGCATATGTTAGCTTGTCTTTGGAATTACTCAGTCTATGTTCCTCTATTCCTCCCTTCTTTCCTTGCACATTTTGTTCTCTGACAAATCATATTTATTCTAGCCTTTTCCTTTGTCATTGTTTCAGGAAATGAAGGATAGTAATAAATTAATATAGTATTGTTGTGGAAAATGTGCGCGAGAAGACAAGGATAGATTTCATTCCTATCCTTAAGTTCCCTTCTGCACAGTGAGTCCTACTTTGTACTATAATCCACCCAGTCCTCACAGGCTCTAAGCACACGCAAATGTGGTACAGTATAGGTGGCCTTTATTAGTCACAATAATGGCTGGAAAAGGACTCTCTCGGGAATACATTTCCAATGAATATAAAAGGATAAGGTATGTCAACATGGGTACACTGCTTTGGTGTACGATATTGCTGAAATAAACTTCTTGGGCATCTTGTAGGTCGTACGAAGCGCGAACAGAACAATATAATTACATTGTTGGCTTTGTGACCAAGAGGAAGCCTCTAGATGGGTATTAAAGGGTTCAAATCATATATATTCTCTTTCACTTGGTCTACAAGAATCAGTAGTCATATTGATATTTTTGATCTAAAAGTGGAGATATAAGGAGTTGAAGGAACAACAGCCAAGTTGTTTGTACCACTTGGATTCCCAGTGCACTGTCACAATTCCTGTAGTTGTAATATGCAAATCAAATCAGTATTCATATGAATTTGATTGAGTTTTTATTCATACGCTGCTGTGGAAGTTAGTAATTAGTATCAAAGTCTCTTATGATTCAGTATAACAGAATCACACAGAATTCTTGAAGACTCATTGGATCAAAGAATCACCTGGATGAACAAATAATCATTTATCAAAATTCAGATTGACTACTGGAATACAAATTGTACACGTAAGGGCAACAAAAGGCAAAAATTGTTCATACAATTTGACAGCATCCACAGGATTCCTGACTTTCAATCTCTGCCAAATCTCCCTGACCTTCCACTGCCAAAGACTGGTTGGTTTCCTGAGGATTCTCAACCACTAGAGAATGAGGCTGGTTATGTGCTGCTGAAGCCTCCTGAATTATCTGGAGGTTATGTATACATTGAGCAACTTTAGTAAGCATCCCCATAGCTTCATAGTATTCTTTCGCCTTTTCTAAATTCAATCTGGCCTCAATGAAGCATTCTTGTTCATATCCAATTTCTCCAAGAGAGCCCAAACAGTGAGCAACTCCAACTCTGAATCCAATCTCCTCAAATTGATCTTTGGCTTGCTGCAGCATGGCCTTCGCTTCCTCATATTGGCCCAGCATTCGTCTGATGTTTCCCAGGCTATGCAAGCACTGAGCAGGTCCTCGCCTGTTTCCAATCACCTCAAATTGCTTTTTGGCTTGCTCCAGCATGACCTTTGCTTCCTCATATTGTCCCAGCATTTGGTTGATGTATCCCAGGCTGTGCAAGCACTGAGCAGCTCCCAGCCTGTCTCCAATCACCTCAAATTGCTCCTTTGCTTCCTCCAGCATGACCTTTGCTTCCTCATATTGGTCCAGCATGTAGCTGATGTCTCCCAGGTGTCGCAAGCACTGAGAAGCTCCCAGCCTGTCTCCAATCTCCTCAAATTGCTCTTTGGCTTGCTCCAACATGACCTTTGCTTCCTCATATTTGCCCAGGATGTAGCTGATGTCTCCCAGGCTTCGCAAGCACTGAGCTGCTCCCCGCCTTCCTCCAATCTCCTCAAATTCCTTTTTGGCTTGCTCCAGCATGACCTTTGCATCCTCATATTGACTCAGCATGTAGCTGATGTTTCCCAGGCTTTGCAAGCACTGAGCAACTCCTAGCCTGTCTCCAATCTCCTCCAATTGCTCTTTGGCTTGTCCCAACATGGCTGTTGCTTCCCCATATTGGCCCAGCATTTGGCTGATGTCTCCCAGGGTTCGCAAGCACCAAGCAGCTCCCATCCTGTCTCCAATCTCCTCAAATTGCTCTTTGGCTTGCTCCAGCATGATCTTTGCTTCCTCATGTTGGCCAAGTGTTGCACTGATGTCTCCCAGGCTTTGCAAGCACTGAGCAGCTCCCGTCCTGCTTCCAATCTCCTCAAATTGCTCCTTGGCTTGCCCCAATATGACTTTTGCTTCCTCATATTGACTCAGTGCGCAGCTGATGTTTCCCAGGCTTCTCAAGCACAGAGCAACTCCCAGCCTGGATCCACTCTCCTCCAATTGCTCTTTGGCTTGCCCCAACATGGCCATTGCTTCCCCATATTGGCCCAGCAGTTGGCTGATGTCTCCCAGGATTCCCAAGCACCAAGCAGCTCCCATCCTGTCTCCAATCTCCTCAAATTGCTTTTTGGCTTGCTCCAGCATGGTCTTTGCTTCCTCATATTGGCCAAGCAATCGGCTGATTTCGCCTAGGTGTTCCAAGCACTGAGCAACTCCTTTCATATTTCCAATCCTTTTATATATATCCATAGCCTGCTGTATCTTGCACTGTGATTCTTTATAATTATTCTGATAAGAAGAGATCACTCCCAATCTTTGGTAGCATTCAGGCTGAGTTTGTTCTATTGTATAGTTTATAGATATGCTACTACTGCTGGTAATCACTTCCAGATCACTGGTCCCTTGATTCATCTGATGCTGATGAAGCTTCTCCACATTATTGATTATTGCTATAGACTTCTCATATTCCCCCATAAAGGTCAGCATGCCTTCTTGTAGAAACATCAGCTCTGTTTGATCACCTAGATTCATTTGTGACTGCCATCTCAAATATTTCTCAACCAGTGGGACAAGACTTGGAAAGTACTGTGAATAATTATACAATCGGTATAATACATTCATATGTGATTTTTCAAATGACTTCTCAATCTGAATATTGAGAATTTTCAAGATATTTGCAATGTGCAGTCCAAGCTGAATATCTCCTCCAACGGAATTCTGGTGTAAATTGTCTATGAATGACTCGTAAAACCTCCAAATATGGTTTTCAAGATGCTCTGGCCTCCCAAAAATCTTAATGATGTATTCACCAATAGGTGTCAGGATTTTGAGTGTGTTGTGTTCCGCCTCATAAATGAGGCATGACTTTATCAAAAGGAGGACTTCCATCTTTGTGTCAGGAAAGATATCTAGCATTTTGTGCAGATTGTCTAACCAGTTTGGAATGCCATTTGGTAGGAAAGCCACAAGCTTCAACAAGTCTTTTGCTGTAATAGAAAGCTGTTCTCCAATAATATCCAGAGTCAGCTCAATTGACATTTCAACATTTGTAAGGCTGTCATTCTGCCTTCCAAGTTCTTTGAGCACTGCAGTCTTTTGGATATTCCACCTTTCCATCAGGTCCTTCAATGGTAGGTCTTTGGCATGCTGTGCAATAAGCATGATAGCCAAAGGCATACCATCCATCTGAATTAGCAACTCTTTCAAAGTTGGATCATCCTGCTCAATTGCATAGTTTCCATCTGAACTGAAAGAACAGAAAGCTTCTTTGGCAGGACCAAGCTCAAGAGGAGGCAAGCCTGATTGCCCTCCAAGCTTATGCCATTTAATTCCTGTAGGCCCATCAATCCCTCTCATAGTTACAATGACTGAGGCTGACTTGAGGCTGCAAATTGTATTGATGAAGTTCTTGACTTTTGCCTGGTCCTCGCCATTCCATGGTGTTTCAAAATTATCCAGAATCAACAGGATCTTCTGGCAGCCTTCAAGATAGTCTAGCAATAACTCATAAGAGCCTTTTCCTTGGATTGGCTGAAGTCCAATTGCTTGCACCAATCCTTGAATAAGCTTTGTTGCATCTGGGAGAATTTCACAGGGGATGAAGTAGCCTCTCCCCGCAAATTTCTCCTTGATCACAGCATTTTCCATGATATGCAAAGCCACAGATGTTTTGCCTATTCCTCCTGTTCCGAGGATAGCTATATGGACCTGATTGGCCTCACACAGCAGTTTCACTGCTTCTTCCACAAGATGGGATCTGCCTGTGAATACATCTGGAGCTGGTGGTTTTTGAAGAAGCAAATCACTGCAAATTTGAAAAATCAGATCAAATTATACGACATCATAGAATTACACATACTCTGCAGTGAGTTCCTGGAATGAGTATTCCATTAATCAGACATGAATCTTTTTGTCAGAAATATAATCTATAATTTACCTTTGGTCTGCTTTCTGGCAGATCTGAATAATTTGATTGAGTATTATACTATTAATATCAGCTATTTGATTACTTACAGGTTTTGTATGTATAATGTGCATCTCGCCCAATAGTAGTGATAGTTGACCCCATAATGTTGAAGTCATGGGCTTCAGAAAGAATATTCGCCTGGTTTCCAGTACCAGTTTGATCAGGGCTATTATCAGTTTGTTCCATATCTGAAGTTTCTGAATTCCCTTTCAATCTTCATAAAAATCTCAACGCCTAATTTTCCGCTCACCTCGAATAGACTTGTGACTTTGCTGTTCAGACTCACAAAGGTCGAAAAGTGTCTTAACAACGTGACCAGAACTTTAGGACTTGCGTTTGATGCCATCATTCCAAATTGATGGACCAATCAGAACTCGAGCGAAAATCCATTATTAGAATATATACAGCAACGCGTTCGGCGCCTGCGCATTTTAACGCATCACATCGCCCCGGGTCCCCCTTCTTCATCCACTCAGAGTGTGTCCTGGGTCGAAAAATCAAATCACTGGGCAAAAAGATACACCAGACCATTGAGTAGTTCCATCACAGGGAATGGGAGTTTTGAACCCTGTGCTACCACACTGCACATCATGTCCAAATCTCCTTGATAGATACTCCAAGTTGGTGACTCGGAATGATAGGTGGTAATGTTTACCAGCTGGCACTACACCATAATTAATGGATATAGGCTTGGTCCAGTGTGTCCTTTGGTACAACTTCGGTAGGAAAGGATTGTGTCAGTTCAGTGTACGCATGAGAGGAAGATGGAAAGGGATGGCCCATGGAGTGTAAAACAACACTCAGAGCATAAACTGAGGAGCATGAAGGAAGAGGGGCAACCCCAAATTTGAAATATTTGAAAACTTTCATGATGTGTCCAACGCTTCGCTGAACCACCTAGTATCTTGGTAGATAGAACAGAGAAATGTATGTAACTTGAACTAAGCAAAACGCTGAATCGAAACAATTACAATACCAATGATAGATCTGGAAACCAATTACAATGCAGAAGTGGGACGCGAGAAGAATAAACCTAACAAGAAAACTCCTCGAACCACGGTAAGCCCGAGAAATCGTCTAGAGGCAGATGGTGGTACTGATCTATCGACTTTGGCAGATAACGGCCAATATAATCGAAACAGTGAAGGCGTAAGAAGTAGAGGGTGATGTAGGACTTTCTAGGAGAGAACTGGACAGCAGGGATAGCGCTGGGTAGGGTTGAGTAGGAATCGGTAATGGATAACTTGGTATATTGCATACTTGTGCTAGACTTAAGTACAAAACGAAGTAGGTACGAGTCCAGGCGATGCAGGTAGGTACTAATACAAAAGCCGAGACTGAAAAAAGTGTGCAGAGGACAGAAACTGGTAAGAAAGGGACATAAAATGCGTAAGTAATCAGGAAAGGAAATAATGAAGGAGAAAACGTGTAAGAAATAAGAAACTTGTAAGGTGTAGACATGATAAATATAGAGAGAAGATGGGAATCGTACGGAGCTTAGCCAGAGAGAGCAGGGTATCTACGACGAAAGGAATTAATAAAATCTTCGGTGTGGAGGTCGTGACTTCGTTAGTACGCGATTGTGGCTTATCCACGCGTATAGGGGTTGTCTTGGCTGGACGCGTCTTCATGCAATACCGAAATTGGTATTACATGGTCATGAACTGACATAGTATGAAAACGAGCGCACAGAAAGAAGAATCAGGATATGGCGAAAACACAAGACACGAAACACGTTGACATCGTAAGTACTTAACTGGAATACAGATGCGTATCGTTATGTACGTACATATTGTGTACATACGTTGGTAGGAAGTAGTAGCAATGTATGAAAATGATATGTAGAGAAGCAAAGAAACAATACATATGTAGAGACAGAGATAGAGATGGGAAATAAGACTAGCAGACTCAAGTAATGTAGAGAGATTCCCTAAAGAGGCATCAAGGAAAGAGATAAGTACAGAGAGTGCAAATGGTAAATGTACGCAAATGTAGGTAAAGACGGAAAATGAAAGCTAAAGTAGTCTTGCGTAATGCAATACCATGTGAGGAAAATGAAAATGAGAGAAAAGGTATAGACGCGCAATGCGAGGGAGTAAACGACTTCAAGACAGGTGTAAGCAAACGAAAAACGAACCAAGGAACTCAAACCAAGCCAACATTGAAACCACAAGCCCAACAACAGAACATCAACAGTAGGACAGAATTATGAGACGTGAAACCCAAAGCAGAGAAATGGACTGAAACGAGACGAAAGACGAGAGACTAGGATGGGGATAATGACACAACAAATACAGTGAAAGGTGAAAAGCGACACGACAGACGACAGACAGAGAGAGGATTCATACTCTATACGTCTTGGTATCTGACCCCAATTGGCATAGGTCTCTACTCTCTAGTTCCGTATTGCATGCCCCCCACCCCCACCCTCCCCGTAGAATACCCTTCCGTGGTAGGATCCCCAAAATCCAACGAAACCGAAACCAGCGCTCAGGCGTTGGGGTTTTGTGTATGAAGGTAGAGGTGAGGACCGAAGCGGAAGTGGAGGTTGGCGTTGACGCAGTTAGCGGAACGTTTGAGGAGGATTCGAGGAAGGGGTGCCATATGAAGTATACGGGGAGTATGGAGTACAAGGCGGCATCGGCGTCTGTGTCTGTCGTTGCTGTGTATGTCGATGTAAACATTGCTGAATCAGGGGTAGGTGTGAACCCAGTAAAGCTGGACGTAAACGAAAGGTGTCGTTGGTGTCTCTGTATTTGTATGCAGCTTCAACGAAGCCGTAGTCCCAGTCGCAGTAGCGCCCTCCTTCCCACCTCGATACCTCTCGATATCCTTTCCCGTTCCCGTTCCCATTCTCGTTCTCATCCCGTCTCTGCTTCCATCCCCATCCCCACCTGCGTCTAGTTTTGGCCATGAGAGTGGATGTTGAGGTGCATATACACCGACTGCGTATGCGCTGAAACAGACTGAGGATACCCAGAGGTAGCTTCAGCTTCAGTTGGTGTTTGAGTGTCCACCTGCAACGTCTCCCCACGTCAATACCGCTCAATATCCTCTCGTAGCCTTCGTTCTCTTTCCCTCTCCTTTTGTGTCGTCTCTCTATCCACCTGCACCCGCACCTGAGTATACGTCTACGTCTGGCCTTGAGAGTGTAATTCTGAGTGCGTATACGCTGACTGAGGATAAGAATATTAGTGTATATCCAAATGCGTAAAAACAGACGTACTAACCTCATTGACCAGGCTCTTCTGTCCACCATGCTCCATACTCGTACTCACCCCGCCCCCACCAAACCCTGTAACTGGTACTACCCCCCTCCTCAGTCGTCCCATCCCACCGATGCTGATCCCACTCCCTATCCCCGCACTCGTAGACAAGGGTACAAGGTGTATCGCGCCTCCTCCCAGCATATAACCTCCTCCTCCCCAAACCCCGATGTCCTTCAAGGTACCAGAGCCGCCGAGACAACCGCAACTGAGGTGTCTAGACTCCCTCTTCAGCCGCTCATGCTGCATTTCCAGCAACGGACTCGCACTCCTCGGTTTTGAACGATGGATGGATTCGGAGAGGGGTTTGTGGATACCTCGGATCCCGCTGTTTCGTATGGGTTTGGATTCGACGCGTTAGCGGTGTAGAGATTTCCGTGGTTTTAGGAAGAGTTGGGGTAGGGGTTGGAGGGGAAGTGGGGGTATGAACACACTGAGAGCGTTGAAGAGCGAGTTTCGAGAAGATGTCTGTGGTGGTATGACGCCTTTCGTACAGAAAGATGGTGGAGGTGGCCTCCAGCTTGCCCTGATGACGGTGTCAAAGACGAATATGACAGATTAGGGGTGGGTAAGGTTGTAGAAGGGTTAGGCAATAACACGCCATATAGAGTGTAGATAGAGTTGGTATGCGAGTTGCGAGTCACAGAGCGAGATGGGGAGATGGACCCAGACTCTACTCGTTGGACAATTGAAATGCTGCTTGGTGAGTAAGCCTTGGGCAGAGTCGGTCTGGACCTCAGAGCTGGAGCAGCGGCCGCAGCGGTAGGGGGATGTCTTGGTAATACCGCCAAGGAAGAGTAAGAGTCGAAGAAGAGGAAGTAAGAGGAAGGGGCCGAACAGCGAAGAGAGCCTTTTTTTTTTGTCCCCATCTCTATACCTCTCGTCACCAATCGGTGTGAGAGGGAATGGACTCGAGACGAGGAACGAGCCCTCCCCCCATACCAGAACCTGTACCCAACCCCATACCCAACCCCGTACCCATACCCAAATCCAAACTAACTTGACTCTTGTTCCCCCAACACTGTATTATCCTCTTCAGATACAAAAACAGCCAAACTCCATTGTCCAACATTGTCGCTCATTTTTTCGCCCTGGGTGCAGACGATTCAGGGTCCGTGGTCGTAGCTGTCCATGGCGCTGAGTGTTTGGGTGTCTGGTCCTTCCCGAAGATGGCCGTCGAGCTGCGAGGGGAGGTTGGTATGCGACCTATGGTTCTCGTCCAATAGAGAGAGAGTCACTCTCCTTCAATAGGGTGAAGGTTTTGAACGAAGGAGGTTACGGAAGAGTAGAGGAGGTTGGGGCAGGAGGGAACGGCTTGAGATGGAGAGGAGGTTTCAAGTCTGAGCAATGGGAGGAGGGGGAGTTTCAACGCGCGGGTGTCTGTTGGGAAAGATGGGAGACCCGTTAAGAGTGAGTCCTTCCTTGCTCTAAGTCTCGGTCCCAGAGAAGGTGAGGCTCGGCGTGTAGAGTACCGAGTACGCAATGTCATCATGCTCAACCTGGCAAAGAGTGAAGGTTTTGACCGATGGAGAGAAAGCCAAACGAAGGAGCTTTGACGATGAGTTGAGGAGATTCGTGGAGGTGTAGAAGAGGGCTCGGGTTGAGGTGGATATGGAATGGAAGAAGGAGGGGGGGTTTTGCATGGGAGGAATGGGTTGTGGTGCATGGATGTATGTTGGCGGTGGGTGTTGGGTATAGTTTGGGGGACCGTTTGAAAGGCGACGTCATGATTGAGCTGGTAGGATAACTAGTTAGTAAACGTTCCGAGTAGACGGAGGGGAAAGGAAAGATTAAACAAGCTAGATAAAGAAAAAGGAAGAATATGAAGGGCAAGTATACGCACCAGTGCTTCTTCCTTGAATCCACTAACTGAGGTTCAAATCCATGATATACGAGACCCGACTTGAAGTGACTTTGGGAAGACGCGAGGAGGAGGCGACGAAGAAAAGCGCGTTTGGATGAGCACGTGGAGTCACGTCATGAGCTGGGCCTAGACCCTCAATCAGCGAGCCCATTTCTTCCCCGACTTTTCATCATCCACTCTTTTTGATACCTTGTTCCACCCCATCTGTGTGAATTGTTGGGCGGTGATCAACTCTACTTTTTCTTCAGATAGGTCTCTGAGATCTAACCCTCAACAAGTAAAATCCAGCTATAAGCTCGTCAAAAGCTCTTCAACAGATCACAATGGAAAGTCACAGCTGACGGTCGTAATAAAGTTTTTTCCCTACGCTGATCAGGTGTCTGTTGTTGAAGGTACATATTCCACATCTCATACTCTTCCGCAGTTTCTAGTGTTATCTCACTTAAGCACTCAAAGTGCGGAATTGGTGAGGAGTCATGATGACTCAATACATACCAACATTTTCTGAGGATACTTTATAGGGGATATAGGACACAGTGGTCATTGCGCGCTATGCTCTGATGCTTTCAAGGTTAATGTGCTTGGTCGCGAGCAAGAGAGACGCATAACGTTCAGTTCTGCGGCCAATCAGACTAATCTGCAATGTGTCAAGTGGTCGAAGTTGCGTATCGTCTTTGGAATTATTAGGTCTATATTCCTCTGTTGCCTCCCTTCTTTCTTTGCACATTTTGTTCTCTGACAAATCATATTCATTCTAGCCTTTTCCTTCATCATTGTTTCAGGATAGTAATGAATTGATATAGTATTGTTGTGGAAAATGTGCGCGAGAAGGCAAGGATAGATTTCGTTCCTATCCTTAACTTCCCTTCTGCACAGTGAGTCCTACTTTGTAATATAACCCACCCAGTCCTCACAGGCTCTAAGCACATGCGAACGTGGTACGGTATAGGTGGCTGTTATTAGTCACAATAATGGCTGGAAAAGGACCCTCTTGAGAATACATTTCCAATGAATATAAAAAGAGAGGTATGTTGACGTCAATACACTGCTTTGGTTTACGCTACTGCTGAAATAAATTTCTCCGGCATCTTATAGGTCGTACGACGCGCAAACGGAACAATACAACTACATTGTTGGCTTTGCGACTGAGAGGAGGCCTCTAGATGGATACTAAATGGTTCAAATCACATCTATTCTCTTTCACTTGGTCTACAAGAATCAGCAGTCATATTGATATTTTTGATCTAAAAGTGGAGATATAAGGAGTTGAAGGAACAACAACCAAGTTGTTGTTACCACTTAGATTCCAAGTGCACTGTCACAACTCCTGTAATTGTAATGCGCAAATCAAATCAGTATTCACATGAATTTGATTGAGGTCTTATTCATACTCTGCTGTGGAGGTTAGTAATTAGTATCAAAGTCTCTTATGATTCATTATAAGAGAATAACACAGAATTCTTCAAGACTCGTTGGGTCAAAGAATCACCTGGATGAACAAATCCTCATGTATCAAGATTCAGATCAACTACTGGAATACAAATTGTACATGTAAGAGCAACAAAAGGCGAAAATTCTTCACACAATTTGACAGCATCCACAGGATTCCTGACTTTCAACATCTGCTGAATCTCTCTGACCTTCCACTGCCAAAGGCGGGTTGGGTTCTTGAAGAGCCTCAACCTCTATGGAATGAGGCTGGGTATGTGCTGCTGAAGCCTTCTGAATTATCTCGAGATTATGTATACAATCAGCAACTTGATCAAGCACCCCCATAGCTTCATAGTATTCTTTTGCCTTTTCTACATTCAATCTGGCATCAATGAAGCATCCTTGTTTATATGCAATTTCTCCAAGAGAGTGCAAACAGTTAGCAACCCCAACTCTGGATCCAATCTCCTCAAATTGATCTTTGGCTTGCTGCAGCATGACCTTTGCTTCCTCATATTGGCCCAGCATTTGTCTGATGTCTCCCAGGCTTCGCAAGCACTGAGCAGCTCCCAGCCTGTCTCCAATCTCCTCAAATTGCTTTTTGGCTTGCTCCAACATGATCTTTGCTTCCTCATCTTGACTCAGCATGTAGCTGATGTTTCCCAGGCTTTTCAAGCACTGAGAAGCTCCCAGCCTGTCTCCAATCTCCTCAAATTGTTTTTTGGCCTGCTGAAGCATGACCTTTGCTTCCTCATATTGTCCCAGCATTCGTCTGATGTCTCCCAGGCTTTGCAAGCACTGAGCAGGTCCCATCCTGTCTCCAATCTCCTCAAATTGCTTTCTGGCCTGCTCCATCATGACCTTTGCTTCCTCATATTGTCCCAGCATTCTTCTGATGTCTCCCAGGCTTCGCAAGCACTGAGCAGCTCCCCGCCTGTCTCCAATCTCCTCAGATTGCTCTTTGGCTTCCTCCAGCATGACCTTTGCTTCCTCATATTGGCCCAGCATTCTGCTGATGTCTCCAAGGCTTTGCAAGCACTGAGCAGCTCCCATCCTGTCTCCAATCTCCTCAAATTGCTCTTTGGCTTGCTCCAGCATGATCTTTGCTTCCTCATATTGGCCAAGCAATCGGCTGATGTCTCCTAGGTGTTCCAAGCACTGAGCAACTCCTTTAATATTTCCAATCCTTTTATATATATCCATAGCCTGTTGTATCTTGCACTGTGATTCTTTATTACCATGCTGATAATAAGAGATCATTCCCAATCTTTGGTAGCATTCAGCCTGAGTTTGTTCCATGGTATAGTTTATAGATGTGCTGCTACTGCTTGTCATCACTTCCAGATCACTGGTCCCTTGATTTATCTGATGCTGATGAAGCTTTTCCACATTATTGATTATTGCTATAGCCTTCTCATATTCCCCCATAAAGGTCAACATATATTATTGTAGAAACATTAGCTCAGTTTGATCACCCAGACTCATTTGTGACTGCCATCTCAAATATTTCTCAACCAGTGGCACAAGACCTGGGAAGTACTGTGAATGATGACACAATTGGTTTAACACATTCATATGTGATGTTTCAAATGACTTCTCAATCTGAATATTGAGAATCTTAAAGATGTTTGCAATATGCAGTCCAAGCTTGATATCTTCATCTATTTGATTTTCAGATAAGTTATCTATAAATGACTTATAGAATTCCCAAATTTGCTTTTCATGATTCTCTGTTATATCAGAGACCTTCAAGACATATTCAGCAATAGGTGTCAACATCTTTAGGGTCTCAGCATTAGCTTCATAAATCAGGCATGACTTTTTCAAAGTGAGAACTTGCATGGTGGTATCAGGCAAGCTGCCCAACATTTTTGGCACATTTTCCAACCAGTCAGGGATCCCACTGGGTAAGAAAGCAACAAGCCTTAAAAGGTCTAGTCCTGTTGTGGATAGCTTTTCCCTGACAATGTTTAGAGTCAACTCAATTGACACCTCAACACTTGTAAGCCTGTTATCCTGCCCTCCAATTCTCTTGAGCACTGCAGTCTTTTGGATGTTCCACATCTCCATTAAGTTCTTCAAAGGCAGTTCTCTGGCATGCTGGGCAATGAGCACAATAGCCAGAGGCATACCATCCATCTGAATGAGCAGCTTCTCCAACATAGGATCATCCTCTTTAATTGCATAGTTTCCATCTGAACTTAAAGAACAGAAAGCTTCTTTGGCAGGACCAAGCTCAAGAGGAGGCAAGCCTGATTGTCCTCCAAGCTTACGCCATTTAATTTGTCCAGGGCCATCAGTACCTCTCATAGTTATGATGACTGATACCAGCCTGGAGCTGCAAATCCTTTCAATTAAGTTCTTGATCTCCATCTGCTCCTTGCTATTCCAGGATGTCTCAAAATTGTCCAGAATCAATAAAGACTCTTGGCACCCTTTGAGATAGTCAAGCAACAACTCGTAGGACCCTTTTCCTTGGATTGGCTGAACTCCAATTGCCTGGACCAATCCTTGAATAAGGTTTGTTGCATCTATGAGAATTTCACAGGGGATAAAGTAGCATCTTCCTGCAAATTTCTCTCTGATCAAGGATTCTTCCATGATATGCAAGGCCACAGATGTTTTGCCTATTCCTCCAGTTCCGAGGATGGCTATATGGACCTGATTGGCCTCACACAAGAATTTCACTGCTTCTTCCACAAGATGAGATCTGCCCATGAATACATCTGGAGCTAGTGGTTTTTGAAGAAGCAAATCACTACAAATTTGAAAATTAGATAAAATTATTAGACATGATTGACTTATACATACTCTGCTGTGATTTCCTAAAGAGAAAATACTGTCAGCATTCACTTCTGTTAGCAACAGGAAATTGTTATTTACCTTTGGTTTGCTTTCTGGCAGATCTGCAAATAATTTAAGTATCATACTATCAATCTGAACAATCTATTTGATTACTTACAGCTATTGTATGTATAATTTGCATCTCGCCCAATAGTAGTGAAAGTTGACCCCATAATGTTCAAGTCATGGGCTCCAGAAAGGATATTCGCCTGGTTTCCAGTACCAGTTTGATCAGGGCTATTATCAGTTTGTTCCATATCTGAAGTTTCTGAATTCCCTTTCAATCTTCACAAAAATCTCAACGCCTAATTTTCCGCTCACCTCAACAAGACTTGTAACTTTGCTGTTCGGGCTCACAAAGGTCGAAAAGTGTCTCAACAACGTGACCAGAACTTGAGAAGTTGGGTTTGATGCCATCACTTTCAAATGATGGCCTTTCATGATTGATAGACCAATCAGAACTCGAGCAAAAATCTATTATTAGAACATAAGTATACAGCAACGCGTTTGGCGCCTGCGCATCTTGACGCATCGCATGGCCCCGGGTCCCCCTTCTTCATCCACTCAGACTGTGTCCTAGGCCGAAAAATCAAACCACTGGGCAAAAATATACACAAGATCATCGAGTAGTTCCATCACAGAGAATGGGAGTTTCAAACTCTGGGCTACCACGCTGCACATTATGTCCAAATCTCCTTAATAGATATTCCGAGTCCAAGTTGGCAACAGGTAATGTGAGGTGGTAATGTTACCCACCTACCACTACACTGTGATAATAGATGTACATTTAGTTCAACGTCTGCTTCGGTAGGTAGGGATTGAGCCAGTTCAGTGTACGCATGCGATAAAGGCGAACTATTTGAAAAAGTGATGACACGTCCCGACATGTCGCTGAACCCCATCTACTAGTATCTAGATAGATAGAGCAGAGAGAGATATGGCTCTTGAACTTGGCAAACGCTGAATCGAAACAAAACCAATTACAGCATGGAAGTGGCCATGAACCGGCATGGTATGAAAAAGATGAAATGCACAGAAAGAAGAATCAGGATATGGCGCAAACACAAGATACAAAACACGTCGACATTGTAAGGAACCGTAATACGGATGCGTAACGGTATATACGTACATACGTTGGTAGGAAGTAGTAGGAATGTAGGTGGGGAAATAACACGTCGAGAAGTAAAAAAAAAAGATCGAGAAACGATATGGAAATGTAGAGACAGATAAAGATAGAGATAGAGATGAGAGATAAGACTAGCTGACTCGAGTTATGTAGCGAGACTTTGTACAGGGATATCAAGGAAAGACATAAGTGTAGAGGTATTTATGCAAGCGGCAAATGTAAGTAGACGACAGAAAATGAAGAGCTAAAGGGGTACTGCGTAATGCGATACGATGTGACAAAAAAGAAAATGAGAGAAAAGTATAGACGTGGACTGTGAAAGAGTAAACGAGAAAGACAGGTGTAAGCAAACGAGAAAACCCAAATCAAGAAACCACAGGCCCAACAATAGAACGACATCAACAATAGGACAGAATTATGAAACGTGAAACCCAAAAGAAATGGACTGAAACGAGACGAGAGACGAGAGACTAGGGCGGGAATAATGTCAGGGACAACAACAGGAACAACAAATATAGCACAGCACGCTGGCCAAAAGGCAAAAGGTGAAAGATGAGAGCCGAGACGGCGACGAGACAACAGACGACACAGTGAGAAGGTTCATACTCTATACGTTCTGATGTCTAACCACAAATCGCATCGGTCTCTACTCTCTGGTTCCGTATTGCATACCCGGCCCACCCGCACCCATATACCCCTCCGAGGTATTAGGATCCCCCAAATCCAACGAAACCAAAACCAGCACTCGACCTCTGGAAGGTTTTGCGTATGAGAGTAGAGGTGTGGACCGAAGCGGAAGCAGAGGCTAGCGTTGACGCAGCTGGTGAAACATTTGAGGAGGAAAGGGTGCCATATGAAGTATACGGGGTGTATGAAGTATAAGGCGGTGTCGGCTTGTGTGTCTTTGCTGCGTATGGTGATATAACCATTGCTGAACCAGGGGTAGGTATAAACCCAGTAGAGCTGGACATAAAAGGCGTTTTTGGTGTCCGAGTATTTATATGCAGCTTCAACGAAGCCAGAGCGGCAGCCTCCTCTCCACCTCGATACCGCTCGATACCCTCCCTCAGGCCTCAACCTCCTTTCACATTCCTGTTCCCATTCTCGTTCTCGTTCTCGTTCTCATTCCCTCTCTGCTTGCGTCATCCCCATCTTCATCCCATCCCCACCTGCGCCTGGTTTGGGCCATGAAAGTGAACATCGAGGTGCATATACACCGTCTGCGTATGCCCCAAAACAGACTGAAGATGCCCAGAGAGAGCTATAGCTGTAGTTGGCGTCGATGTACGAGTATCCCCCTTCAACGCCTCCCCATGTCAATATTTCTCAATATCCTCTCGTAGCCTTCTTTCCCTTTCCCCCCCCCCTTTCTGTCCCCCTATCTACTTTCCGTCTCTCTATCCAAATGCGCCTACACTTGCTTATACACCTGTGCCTGATCATAAGAGTGTACTTCTGAATGCATATACGGTGACTCGGACTGAGGGTAAGAATATCAGTGTATATCCAAATGCGTAAAATCGGACGTACTAACCTTGTCGGGTTTCTGTACACCATCCACCCCCACTCCCCCCAACCCTGTAATTGGTATTACCCCCCTCCTCAGTCGTCCCATCCCACCGATCCCGATCCATCTCTCTGTCCCGTACCCGTAGACGTAGGGTACACCCCGTATCACGCCTCCTCTCAGCATATTGCCCCCCTCCTCCCCCAACACACTACCGCCCCCCAAACGCCCCTACTAAGATGTCTCGAGTCCCTCTCCCACCTCTCCACAACAAACTCGGACTCCTCGGTTTAGATCGGGGATGGATTTCGAGAGGGTTCGTGGATGCTGGGGATGCTCAAAGGATACATGTTGTTTCGTACGCACTAGCGTTGGCATTTGCGTAGCCTGGGGTTCCTTGCTAAGTAGTAGGCAAGTAGGGGGAGGAGTTGGGGTTGTTTGCATGAGAGGAGACGGATAGGATGGAAGAGCTGAACGAGGGTCTCGGGAGTCGGCAGTAATGCACCTTCCATAGAGATGGACGAAGGCGGGGGTCTCGAGCCCAATCCCGAGACCGATGACGATGCTGGGTTCAACATGGATGTAGAGGACGGTTCAGGCGAACCCCCCGGCCCCCCAGGCCCCCCACCATCACCATATAGAGGATAAATACACGCCTCTCGAGTCGCATTGACTCTGTGCATGTAACTGAGACTGTAGGTGAACTTCAGTGTTTGGACATTGCTGGACGACTACACGTTTTGTGAAGTCGATTTCCTTGCAGCGGCGGCGGTGGCAGTAGATAGAGGATGTCTCGGTAACGTCAAAGGTAGATAGGAAGAGGAGGTAGCGGTAGAAAGTGGTGGATCCACAAACGGACGCTCTATCCCAATAGTCGTCTCTGTCTATGGGCGTAAGCAGCATGTCCGCTAAAATGCCCTCCGCCCGTACCTAAACCTGTACCCAACCCATACCCGTACCGGGTACCCCCAAACCAAACTAGATTTTCGTTCCCAACAACCTACCCCTTGTCCTCTTTGGATGTCCCCCCGTGTCCTTCCTGAAAGTGGTCATCGAGCGGCGAGGAGAGGTCGGTATGCAATCCGAGAGAACCGCAAGGAAGAGTGAAGGTTTTGTGGGTGGGGAAAGACGAAGCCGAACAAAGGAGCTTTGACGACGAGTTGAGGAGATTCGTGGAAGATGTTGGGGTGCAGAAGAGGGCTCGGGTTGAGGTAGATATGGAATGGAAGAAACAGTGGGGTTTTGCGTGTGAGGAATGGGGGGAGTGGTGCATGGATGTATGTTGGCGGTAGGAGAGATGGGGTGTTGGGTATAGTTTGGGGGACCATTTAGAAGGCGATGTCATAGTTGAGCTGGTAGGATAACTAGTTAGTAAACATTTACAGAAAGATAAAACCAAGAAAAGTAGACGCCATTTGTCAATGCTCCGGGTAGACGGAGGGGAAAAGAAAGAGTAACCAAGCTAGAGAAAGAAAAAGGAAGAATATAAAGTGCTGTACCACATTCTTCCTTGAGTCCACTGGCTGAAAATGAAAGCCATGATACGAGACCTGACTTGAAGTGACTTTGGGAAGACGCGAGGAGGAGGCGACGAAGAAAAACGCGTTTGGATGAGCACGTGGAGTCACGTCATGAGCTGGGCCTAGACCCTCAATCAGCGAGCCCATTGACGTCGTTTCTTCCTCATCCACTCCTTTTGATTCTTTGTTCCTCCCCATCTGTGTGAATTGTTGGGCGGTGATCAACTCTACTTTTCCTTCAGAGAGGTCTCCAAGGTCTAACCCTCAACGAGTCTAAAGTCCTGCTATAAGCTCATCAAAAGCTCTTCAACAGATCACGATGGAAAGTCACAGTTGACGATCGTAATAAAGTTTTTTCCCTACGCTGATCAGGTGTCTGTTCATGAAGGTACATACTCCACGTCTTATACTCTTCCGCAGTTTCTAGTGTTATCTCGCTTAAGCACTCAAAGTGAGGAGTTGGTGAGGAGTCATGATGACTCAATACACACCAACATTTTCTGAGGATACTTTATAGGGGATATCTGGCACAGTGGTCATTGCTCGTTATGCTCTGGGGCTTTCATGGTTAACATGCTTGGTCGCGAGCAAGAGAGACGCTTAACGTTCAGTTCTGCGGCCGATCAGATTAATCTGCAATGTGTCAAGTGGTCAAAGTTGCGTATGTTAGCTCGTCTGTGGAATTGCTAAGTCTATGTTCCTCTGTTCCCTCCCTTCTTTCCTTGCACATTGTGTTCTCTGACAAATCATATTTATTCTAGACTTTTCCTTTGTCTTTGTTTCAGGAAATGAAGGATAGTAATGAACTGATATAGTATTGTTGTGGAAAAATGTGCACAAGAAGACAAGGACAGATTTTATTCCTATCCTTAACTTCCCTTCTGCACAGTGAGTCCTACCTTTGTACTATAACCCATCCAGTCCTCACAGGCTCTAAGCACATGCAAACGTGGTACGGTTTGGGTGGCTGTTATTAGTCACAATAATGGCTGAAAAAGAACTCTCGGGAATACATTTCCGATGAATATAAACAGATAAGGTGTGTTGAGATCGATATGCTGCTTTGGTTTACACTGTGGCTGAAGTAAACTTCTCGGGCATCTTATAGGTCATATGAAGCCCAAACGGAACAATACAACTACACTGTTGGGTTTGTGACTGAGAGGAAGCCTCTAGATGGGTACTAAAGGGTTCAAATCATATCCATTCTCTTTCACTTGGTCTACAAGAATCAGTAGTTGTATTGATATTTTTGATCTAAAAGTGGAGATATAAAGAGTTGATGGAACAACAGCCAAGTTGTTTGTACCACTTGGATTCCCAGTGCACTGTCACAATTCCTGTAATTGTAATGCGCAAATCAAATCAGTATTCATATGAATTTGATTAAGTTCTTGCCAGTTCATACTCTGCTGTGGACGTTAGTAATTAGTATCAAAGTCTCTCATGATTCAGTATAAGAGAATCACACAGAATTCTTGAAGACTCATTGGATCAAAGAATCACCTGGATGAACAAATAATCATTTACCAAAATTCAGATTGACTACTGGAATACAAATTGCACATGTAAGAGAAAGAAAAGGCAAAAATTGTTCATACAATTTGACAGCATCCACAGGATTCCTGACTTTCGACATCTGCTGAATCTCCCTGACCTTCCACTGCCAAAGGCAGGTTGGTTTCCTGAAGATTCTCAACCTCTATGGAATGAGGCTGGGTATGTACTGCTGAAGCCTCCTGAATTTGGTCAAGAATATGTATACATTCTGCAACTTGATTAAGCATCCCCATAGCTTCATAGTATTCTTTTGCCTTTTCCACATTCAATCTGGCCTCAATGAAGCATTCTTCTTCATATCCAATTTCTCCAAGAGAGTGCAAACAGTTAGCAACCCCAACTCTGTCTCCAATCTCCTCAAATTGATCTTTGGCTTGCTGCAGCATGACCTTTGCTTCCTCATATTGGCCCAGCATTCGTCTGATGTCTCCCAGGCTTCGCAAGCACTGAGCAGCTCCTAGCCTGTTTCCAATCCCCTCAAACTGCCTTTTGGCCTGCTGCAGCATGACCTTTGCTTCCTCATATTGGGCCAGCACATAGCTGATGTTTCCCAGGCTTTTCAAGCACTGAGCAGCTCCCAGCCTGGATCCAATCTCCTCAGATTGCTTTTTGGCTTCCTCCAGCATGACCTTTGCTTCCTCAGATTGGCCCAGCATTTGGCTGATGTCTCCCAGGCTTTGCAAGCAGTGAGCAGCTCCCAGCCTGTCTCCAATCTCCTCAAATTGCTCTTTGGCTTGCTCCAGCATGACTTTTGCTTCCTCATATTGGCTCAGCATATAGCTGATGTCTCCCAGGCTTTGCAAGCACTGAGCAGCTCCCAGCCTGTCTCCAATTTCCTCAAGTTCCTTTTTGGCTTGCTCCAGTATGGTCTTTGCTTCTCCATATTGGCCCAGCATGTTGCTGACGTTTCCCAGGCTTAGCAAGCACCAAGCAGCTCCCATCCTGTCTCCAATCTCCTCAAATTGGTTTTGGCCTGCTTCAGCATGATCTTTGCTTCCTCATATTGACCAAGCAATCGGCTGATTTCTCCTAGGTGTTCCAAGCACTGAGCAACTCCTTTCATATTTCCAATCCTTTTATATATATCCATAGCCTGTTGTATCTTGCACTGTGATTCTTTATAATCATTCTGATAAAAAGAGATCCTTCCCAATCTTTGGTAGCATTTGGCCTGAGTTTGTTCCATTGTATGGTTTATAGATATGCTACTACTGCTGTTAATTACTTCCAGATCACTGGTCCCTTGATTGATCTGATGCTGATGAAGCTTCTCCACATTATTGATTATTGCTTTAGACTTCTGATATTCCCCCATAAAGGTCAACATATCTTCTTGTAGAAATGTCAGCTCAGTCTGATCACCCAGACTCATTTGTGACTGCCATCCCAAATATTTCTCAACCAGTGAGACAAGACTTGGAAAGTACTGTGAATAATTATGCAATTCGGTCAACACATTCATATGTGATGTTTCAAATGACTTCTCAATCTGAATATTGAGAATTTTGAAGATATTTGAGATATGCAGTCTGAGCTTGATATCTGCATCTATTTGATTTTCAAATAAGGTGTCTATAAATGACTCATAGAATTCCCAAATTTGCTTTTCATGATTCTCTGTTATATCAGAGACCTTCAAGACATATTCAGCAATAGGTGTCAACATCTTTAGGGTCTCAGCATTGCCTTCATAAACCACGCATGACTTTTTCAAAGTGAGAACTTGCATGGTGGTATCAGGAAAGCTGCCCAACATTTTTGGCACATTTTCCAACCAGTCAGGGATCCCACTGGGTAAGAAAGCAACAAGCCTTAAAAGGTCTAGTCCTGTTGTGGATAGCTTTTCCCTGATAATGTTCAGGGTCAACTCAATTGACACCTCAACACTTGTGAGCCTGTTATCCCGCTCTCCAATCTTCTTGAGCACTGCAGTCTTTTGGATGTTCCACATCTCCATTAAGTTCTTCAAGGGCAGTTCTCTGGCATGCTGGGCAATGAGCACAATAGCCAGAGGCATACCATCCATCTGAATGAGCAGCTTCTCCAACATAGGATCATCCTCTTTAATTGCATAGTTTCCATCTGAACTTAAAGAACAGAAAGCTTCCTTGGCAGGACCAAGCTCAAGAGGAGGCAAGCCTGATTGTCCTCCAAGCTTACGCCATTTAATTTGTCCAGGGCCATCAGTACCTCTCATAGTTATGATGACTGATACCAGCCTGAAGCTGCAAATCCTTTCAAATAAGTTCTTGATCTCCATCTGCTCCTTGCTATTCCAGGATGTCTCAAAATTGTCCAGAATCAATAAAGACTCTTGGCACCCTTTGAGATAGTCAAGCAACAACTCGTAGGACCCTTTTCCTTGGATTGGCTGAACTCCAATTGCCTGGACCAATCCTTGAATAAGGTTTGTTGCATCTATGAGAATTTCACAGGGGATAAAGTAGCATCTTCCTGCAAATTTCTCTCTGATCAAGGATTCTTCCATGATATGCAAGGCCACAGATGTTTTGCCTATTCCTCCTGTTCCGAGGATGGCTATATGGACCTGATTGGCCTCACACAAGAGTTTCACTGCGTCTTCCACAAGATAAGATCTGCCCATGAATACATCTGGAGCTAGTGGTTTTTGAAGAAGCAAATCACTACAAATTTGAAAATTAGATGAAATTATTAGACATGATTGACTTATACATACTCTGCTGTGATTTCCTAAAGAGAAAATACTGTCAGCATTCACTTCTGTTAGCAACAGGAAATTGTTATTTACCTTTGGTTTGCTTTCTGGCAGATCTGCAAATAATTTAAGTATCATACTATCAATCTGAACAATCTATTTGATTACTTACAGCTATTGTATGTATAATTTGCATCTCGCCCAATAGTAGGGAAAGTTGACCCCATAATGTTGAAGTCATGGGCTCCAGAAAGGATATTCGCCTGGTTTCCAGTACCAGTTTGATCAGGGCTATTATCAGTTTGTTCCATATCTGAAGTTTCTGAATTCCCTTTCAATCTTCACAAAAATCTCAACGCCTAATTTTCCGCTCACCTCAAAAAGACTTGTAACTTTGCTGTTCGGGCTCACAAAGGTCGAAAAGTGTCTCAACAACGTGATCAGAACTTGAGACGTTGCGTTTGATACCATCACTTCAAAATGATGGCCCTTCCTGATTGATAGACCAATCAGAACTCGAGCAAAAATCTATTATTAGAACATAAGTATACAGCAACGCGTTCGGCGCCTGCGCGTCTTGACGCATCGCATGGCCCCAGTTCCCTCTTCTTCATCCACTCAAACTGTGTGCTAGGTCGAAAAATCAAACCGCTGGGCAAAAATATACACAAGATCATCGAGTAGTTCCAGAAAGAGTAAACGAGAAAGACATGTGTAAGCAAACGAAAAAACACAACATAACCAAGAAACCCAAATCAAGAAACCACAAGCCCAACAATAGAACGACATCGACAATAGGACAGAATTATGAAACGTGAAAGCCAAAAGAAATGGACTGAAATGAGACGAGAGACGAGAGACTAGGGCGGGGATAATGACAGGGACAATAACAGAAACAACAAATATAGCACAGCACGCTGGCCAAAAGGCAAAAGGTGAAAGATGAGAGCCGAGACGGCGACGAGACAACAGACGACACAGTGAGAAGGTTCATACTCTATACGTTCTGATGTCTAACCCCAAATCGCATCGGTCTCTACTCTCTAGTTCCGCATTGCATATCCGGCCCACCTGCACCTATATACCCCTCCGAGGTATTAGGATCCCCCAAATCCAACGAAACCGAAACCAGCACTCGACCTTCGGAAGGTTTTGCGTATGAGAGTAGAGGTGGGGACCGAAGCAGAAGCAGAGGCTGGTGTTGACGCAACAGGTGAAACATTTGAGGAGGAAAGGGTGCCATATGAAGTATAAGGCGATGTTGGCTTGTGTGTGTCGTTGCTGCGTATGGTGATATAAACCTTGCTGAACCAGGGGTAGGTGTAAACCCAGTAGAGCTGGACGTAAAAGGCGTTGTTGGTGTCCGAGTATTTATATGCAGCTTCAATGAAGCCAGAGCGGCAGCCTCCTCTCCACCTCGATACCGCTCGATACCCTCCCTCAGGCCTCAACCTCCTTTCACATTCCTGTTCCCATTCTCGTTCTCGTTCTAGTTCTCATTCCTTCTCTGCTTGCGTCATCCCCGTCTCCATCCCCATCCCCACCTACGCCTGGTTTGGGCCATGAAAGTGAACATCGAGGTGCATATACACCGACTGCGTATGCCCCAAAACAGACTGAGCGTACCCAGAGGTAGCCGTAGCTGTAGTTGGCGTCGATGTACGAGTATCACCCTTCAACGCCTCCCAACATCAATATTTCTCAATATCCTCTCGTAGCCTTCTTTCTCTTTCCCCCCCTTTCTGCCCCCCTATCCACTTTCCGTCTCTCTATCCAAATGCGCCTACACCTGATTATACCCCTGCGACTGACCATGATGTGAGTGTACTTCCGAGTGCGTATACGCTGACTGAGCTGATGATATCCAAATGCGTAAAAACGGACATACTAACCTCATCGAACAGGCTCCTCTGTCCACCATCTCCATGTTCGTACTCAACCACCACCAACCCCGTAACTATTGTTACCCCCCCTCCTCAGTTGTCCCATCCCACCGATCCCAATATCCAATTCCCTATCCCCGTACCCATAGACGTAGGGTACACCGTGTATCACACCTCCCACCAGCATATAGCCCCCGCCTCCCGAAACCCCTACATCTCCCAAGGTACTAGAGCCGCCAAGAGAGCCATGATTCAGGTGTCGAGACACCCTTTCCCGCCGCTCACAGTGTCTCCAACAACAAACTCGCACTCCTCAGTTTAGATCGGGGATGGACTCGGAGAAGGGTTTGTTGATGCCGAGGATGCTCAAAGGATGCCTGTTGTTTCGTACGTGCTAGTGTTGGCATTTGCGTAGCCCGGGCTTCCTTGATAGGTAGTAGGAAGGCAGGGGGAGGAGTGGGGGGTATTTGAGTGAGGGTAAGAGGAGACGGGTAGGATGGAAGAGCGGGACAAGGGTCTTGGCAGTAATACACCTTTCATAGACTCGGAGAATGACAAAGACGAGGGTCTGGAGCCTGAGCCCGACCTGAGCCCGACATCAACACCAGGTTAACTATGGACGTAAACGATGGTTCAGCGAACTGCCAACCCCCCCGCCATAGAGACCCAAACGGAGACATGGTTCTCGGCTCGTTGCATTGGGCATGTAGTTGAGATTATAGCCGAGCTCGAGCTCATTAGACAACGAGGACGTTGTTTGACAAATATCCTTGTCGAAAAGTCGGCCTCCTTGCAGCATTGGCGGCAGCGGCAATGGATGGAGGATGTCTCGGTAATGCCGAAGGTGGATAGGAAGAGGAGGTAGTGGTAGAAAGTGGTGGATCCACAAACGAACTTTCTCTCTCATTTCCACCCTCCCTAATCCCTATTCATGTCTCTGTCTATAGGCGTAAGCAGCAACGAACTGGTCAAAGCCATGAAAAGATCGACCGTATGTCTCCCAAAATGCTCTCCCCTGTACCCAGCCCCATACCCGACTCTGTACCCCCCGAGCCAGACAAGATTCTCATTCCCCATATTCCCCAATAACCCACCCCTCGTTCTCTTTGGCCCCCGTGTCCTTCCTGAAGATGGTCATCGAGCGGCGAGGAGAGGTCGGTATGCAATCCGAGAGAACCGCAAGGAAGAGTGACAGCTTTACCGATGGAGATTAGTGGAGGAAGACGAAGCCGAATGAAGGAGCTTTGACGACGAGTTGAGGAGATTCGTGGAGGATGTTGAGGTGCAGAGGAGGGCTCGGGTCGAGGTCGATATGGAACGGAAGAAGGAGTGGGGTTTTGCGTGTGAGGAATGGGGGGAGGGGAGGTTGTGGTGCGTGGATGTATCTTGGCGGTGGGGAGAGATGGGGTGTTGGGTATAGTTTGGGGGACCGTTTGGAAGGCGACGTCATGATTGAGCTGGTAGGATAACTAATTAGTAAACGTTGAAAAGTAGACACGAATAGGGCCGCCATTTGTCAACGCTCCGGGTAGCCGAAGGGCATCAGCAAAAATACAAGTGGACTTTTCCGGACTTCGAAGACTTTTCGTCGCTTTTTCAGGAGAGGACTTTTTCGGGACTTTTTTTGGAGTACTTTTTTGGGACTTTTACTTACCGAAGTACTTTTTTTACCGGCCTTTTACAGCCTTTGACTTACCCGAGGACTTTTTCGGGACTTTTTCTGCGTACTTTTGGACTTTTACTTACCGAAGTACTTTTTTATCGGCCTTAAGTCCATGTGTTTTCAAAAAAAAATTTAATTTTTCCGCCGCTGAGGGTAGAGTATGTACATACATATGCAATAAATGTGCTGCGTAGAACATTGCAAGGAATTACTACTGGTAGAAGGGCAGGCAAGTCAGAAACGTGTGGATCCTGGATAAATTTCTACACGAAGGGAGATTTGAAGAACAAGCAATAAGAAGGGGATGAATGGGACGCCCACATATTTGAGCAGAACAGTGGGTAGGGGGGTGGGGGCGTGAGAGTAGAGCATAAAAAAAGGGCAAGAGAGCGAAACGACGATGACGCGACACGTCGTCTTGGAGGTAAGTGGGGAAATGAGACATTGGTAAATACGTGTTAGTGTAAATTCCGTTTTGCAGTGCTAAGCAAGTAGCGTTGATGTCATTGAGAACATGTGGCTGGTCATAGAGGCGGGTCAGAAAGAAAGCGGGGGAGGGCTCGAAGGACAACGACAATGACATGGGGGATATGAAAGTAGCAGCGGTATCAGCGAACTCTGGCGAAATTTTTGTGCGGCCGTCACGGTCCTGGGGAGTTTGAAACTCCGCCAACCACCGATACAGTTGCGGACACATGCTGTTCGTTTTGTTGACTCTTCTTCCTTCACGACCACTTCCTTTTGTCTCTCAAAATTCTTCTTACTGTCCCGCTAGCCTTTCCGTTTGCCTCTGTAAGTCACTCAGTGTCTAAAGTATGTCTAGCTCCGTCTTCTGGGCTACTGACTCGCACTTACAACTTACTTTCTAGGCCACGCTCTGTAGAGTTGGGATGATTATGGGAATATCGGGCAAGGGTTTCGGAGTAGCGCTCACAGTTTGAAGGAGTAGTCGTGAACTGGTCATTGCTTCAAGACTCCGGGTGCGTTTCTTACTGTCTCTTCGAGACTCGGCTCGATCTAACTACACCGCACAGAATATTTCGTCACCCGGGCAGTATCCATTGAAGACGTTCTTTCCCCCTCTGTATGTGCACACCTTATTAGGTGCTAGCTCTTTCCTGATTTTCTTTCCACAGACATGTGCGCAGGTCTACTAGTCTGGCTACGTTGTCTTCAAGAGTCTTCTTAGGAAAGGTGTGGAATTTGTATGTATTCAACTAGTATAATCCTTTCTGTGTGTATGTACCTACATATGTACCCGAAATAAATGTGCTTTCAGGCTACTTTTACCGGGTTTTTTGAGGTACGCGAACCAAGCTTTCACTGCCTAACTGACATCTTTCACAGTTTCTTTTTCGTACTTTTTTGTGTACTTTTTGCTGACTTTTCAGAAACCGGTTTGACTTTTATTTGACTTCCATAAGCGATTGGACTTGCCTTTTGAAAGTCATCAGGGAACGCGCAAAAGTACGGAAAAAGTCGTAAAAAGTCAAAAAAAGTTCAAAAAAGCCGACTTGTATTTTTACTGATGGGGAAAAGAAAGAGTAACCAAGCTAGAGAAAGAAAAAGGAAGAATGTAAAGGGCACGTACATGCACCAGTGCTTCTTCCTTGAATCCACTGGCTGAGGTTCAAATCCATAATATACGAGACCCGACTTGAAGTGACTTTGGGAAGACGCGAGGAGGAGGCGACGAAGAAAAACGCGTTTGGATGAGCACGTGCAGTCATGTCATGAGCTGGGCCTAGACCCCGAATCAGCGAGCCCATTGACGTCGTTTCTTCCTTGACTTTTCTTCATCCACTCTTTTTCATACCTTGTTCCACCTTATCTGTGTAGATTTTTGGGCGGTGATCAACTCTACTTTTCTTCAGAGAGGTCTCCAAGGTCTAACCCTCAACAAGTAAAATCCAGCTATAAGCTCGTCAAAAGCTCTTCAACAGATCACAATGGAAAGTCACAGTAGGGCTCCTAGCGGATCGGATGCTGTTCGGATGCGGATCCATCCGCTCGGATGAGTCGTTCAAGAGTGCCAATCCGCATCGGCGGATGGCATCCGTCGGATGACCAGATCATCCGCGGATGGATGGCTGAAGGTGGCTGACGTAGTAAGAAAAAGGTTTGAAGTTGGTTTTTCGTGGTTTAAGTATCTCTAAGTACAAGTAAATGTAATATATGTAAAAATATTGAGCTACTCACAACTGATGACACAGATTATTAGACGGGAATGGTATTGGCCTCTTTGCCGACGAGTTTTCCCATGCAACTGCAATGTTGAGCAAAGAATTGAGAACGATTCTAACGCGCTGTAAAAGATTTCTGTAAATATTGGTGAGTCTTTGCAACTATACAGTACCTCGGAAAGCCCGAGATTGACCTAAATTGGCAACTCCATCACATTCTCACATACTTCAACCATCCGACGATGAACTACGGATGGACGGATGGTATCCGCCGGATAGTGCACCTCCAGACGTCCATCCGCCATCCGAATCCGAGGTCTCATCGTCGGATAGGCCCCGGATCATCCGATCCGCTAGGAGCCCTAAGTCACAGTTGACGGTCGTAATAAAGTTTTTTCCCTACGCTGATCAGGTGTCTGTTCTTGGAGGTACATATTCCACATCTCATACTCTTCCGCAGTTTCTAGTATTATCTCACTTAAGCACTCAAAGTGCGGAGTTGGTGAGGAGTCATGATGACTCAATACACACCAACATTTTCTGAGGATACTTTATAGGGGATATAGGACACAGTGGTCACTGCTTGTTATGCTCTGGCGCTTTCATGGTTAATGTGCTTGGTTGCGAGCAAGAGAGACGCATAACGTTCAGTTCTGCGGCCGATCAGACTAATCTGCAATGTGTCAAGTGGTCGAAGTTGCGTATCGTCTTTGGAATTACTAGGTCTATATTCCTCTGTTCCCTCCCTTCTTTCTTTGCACATTTGGTTCTCTGACAAATCATATTCATTCTAGCCTTTTCCTTCATCACAGACGAGACAGTGAGAAGGCTCATACTCTATACATCTCAGTGTCTAACCCGCATAACATCAGTCTCTACTCTCTAGTTCCGCATTGCATATCCGGCCCACCTGCACCCATATACTCCTCCGAGGTATTAGGATCCCCCAAATCCAACAAAACCGAAACCAGCACTCGACCTTTGGCAGGTTTTGCGTATGAGGGTAGAGGTAGGGAACAAAAGCGGAAGTGGAGGTTGGCGTCGACGCAGTCAGTGGAACGTTTGAGGGGGAAGGAGTGTATGGAGTACAAGGCGTCATCGTCGTCGATATCTGTGTCTGTTGCTGCTGCATAGGTTGATGTAAAGTATTTGTACACAGCTTCAACGAAGCCATAGCGGCTGCAGCTGCAGCAGCATCCTCCTCCCCACCTCGATATCCTCCTGCAACATTCTTTCCGTTCCCGTTCCCGTTCTCGTTCTCGTTCTCGTTCTCGTTCCCTCTCTGCTTGCGTCATCCCCGTCTCCATCTCCATCCCCACCTGCGCCTGGTTCGGGCATGAAAGTGAACATCGAGGCGCATATACACCGACTGCGTATGCCCCAAAACAGACTGAGGATACCCAGAGGTAGCCGTAGCTGTAGTTGGCGTCGATGGACGGGTATCCCCCTTCAACGCCTCCCCACGTCAATATTTCTCAATATCCTCTCGTAGCCTTTTCTATCCCCCTATCCACTTTCCGTCTCTCTATCCAAATGCGCCTACACTTGCTTATACACCTGTGCCTGATCATGAGCGTGTACTTCTGAATGCATATACGGTGACTCGGACTGAGGGTAAGAATATCAGTGTATATCCAAATGTGTAAAAACGGACGTACTAACCTTGTCGGATTTCCGTACATCGTCTCCCATTCACAAACCCCCACTCCCCCCAACCCTGTAATTGGTATTACCCCCCACCTCAATCGTCCCATACCACCAATCCAAATCCACATCTCTATCCCCGTACCCGTAGACGCAGGGCACACCGCGTATCACGCCTCCTCCCAGCATATTACCCCCTCCTCCCCCAACACACTACCGCCCCCCAAACGCCCCTACTGAGATGTCTCGAGTCCCTCTCCCACCTCTCCACAACAGACTCGGACTCCTCGGTTTAGATCTGGGATGCACTCGGAGAGGGACCGAGGATGCTCAAAGGATGCGTGTTGTTTCGTACGCGCTAGCGTTGGCATTTGCGTAGCCTGGGGCTCCTTGATGAGTAATAGGGAAGTAGGGGGAGGAGTGGGGTTGTTTTTGTTGAGAGGGGACGAATAGGATGGAAGACCTGAACAAGTGTCTTGGGAGTCTGCAGTAATGCACCTTCCATAGAGATGGACGAAGGCGGGGATCTCGAGCCCAATCCCGAGACGGATGACGATGCTGGGTTCACCATGGATGTAGAGGACGGTTCAGGCGAACCGGGCTCGGGTTGAGGTGGATATGGAATGGAAGAAGGAGTGGGGTTTTGCGTGTGAGGAATGGGAGGAGGGGGTCTTGTGGTGCATGGATGTATGTTGGCAGTAAGAGAGATGGGGTGTTGGGTATAGTTTGGGGGACCGTTTAGAAAGCGACGCCATAATCGAGCTTGTAGGATAACTCGTTAGTAAACGTTGACAGAAAGATAAAACCAAGAAAAGTAGACGCAAATAGGGCAGCCATTCGTCAATGCTCCGGGTAGACGGAGGGGAAAAGAAAGAGTAACCAAGCTAGAGAAAGAAAAAGGAAGAATATAAAGTGCTGTACCACATTCTTCTTTGAGTCCACTGGCGGAAAATGAAAGCCATGATACGAGCCCTGGCTTGAAGTGACTTTGGGAAGACGCGAGGAGGAGGCGACAAAGAAAAGCGCGTTTGGATGAGCACGTGGAGTCACGTCATGAGCTGGGCCTAGACCCTCAATCAGCGAGCCCATTGACATCGTTTCTTCCTCGACTTTTCTTCCTCCACTCTTGTTGATACCTTGTTCCACCCCATCTGTGTAGATTTTTGGGCGGTGATCAACTCTACTTTTTCTTCATAGAGATCTCCGAGGTCTAACCCTCAACGAGTCTAAAGTCCAGCTACAAGCTCGTCAAAAGTTCTTCAACAGATCACAATGGAAAGTCACAGTTGACAGTTGTAATAAAATTTGTTCCCTACGCTGATCAGGTGTCTGTTCTTGAAGGTACATATTCCATGTCTCATACTCTTCTGCAGTTTCAAGTGTTATCTTGCTTAGGCACTCAAAGTGAACTCAAAGTGAGGATGACTCAACACGCACCAATGTTTTCCGAGGATACTTTATAGGGGCTATCTGCCACAGTGGTCATTGCTCGTTATGCTCTGATGCTTTCATGGTTAATGTGCTTGGCCGCAAGGAAGAGAGACGCTTAATGTTCAGTTCTGCAGCCAATAAGATTAATCTGCAATGTGTCAAGTGGTCAAAGTTGTGTATCATCTTTGGAATTACTAAGTCTATATTCCTCTGTTCCCTCCCTTCTTTCTTTGCACATTTTGTTCTCTTCTAGCTTTTTCCTTTGTCGTTGTTTCAGGAAATGAAGGATAGTAATAAATTAATATAGTATTGGTGTGGAAAATGTGCACGAGAAGGCAAGGATAGATTTCATTCCTATCCTTAACTTCCCTTCTACACAGTGAGTCCTACCTTTGTACTATAACCCATCCAGTCCTCACAGCAAATGTGGTTTGGTATAGGTGGTCATTATTAGTCACAATAATGGCTGGAAAAGAACTCTCTCAGGAATACATTTCCAATGAATATAAAAAGATAAGGTGCGTCGATGTCGATACACTGCTTTGGTTTATGCTATCACTGAAGTAAACTTCTCAGGCATCTTATAGGTCGTACAAAGCGCGAACAAAACAATACAACTACATTGTTGGCTTTGCGACTGAGAGGAGGCCTCTAGATGGATACTAAAGGGTTCAAATCACATCTATTCTCTTTCACTTGGTCATATTGATATTTTTGATCTAAAAGTGGAGATATAAGGAGTTGAAGGAACAACAGCCAAGTTGTTGTTACCACTTGGATTCACAGTGCACTGTCACAACTCCTGTAATTGTAATGCGCAAATCAAATCAGTATTCATATGAATTTGATTGAGTTCTTATTTGTACTCTGCTGTGGAAGTTAGTAATTAGTATCAAAGTCTCTCATGATTCAGTATAAGAGAATCACACAGAATTCTTGAGGACTCATTGGATCAAAAAATCACCTGGATAAACAAATAATCATGTATCAAGATTCAGATCAACTACTGGAATACAAATTGCACATGTAAGAGAAACAAAAGGCAAAAATTGTTCATACAATTTGACAGCATCCACAGGATTCCTGACTTTTGACATCTGCTGAATCTCCCTGACCTTCCACTGCCAAAGGCAGGTTGGTTTCCTGAAGATTCTCAACCTCTATGGAATGAGGCTGGGTATGTACTGCTGAAGCCTCCTGAATTTGGTCAAGAATATGTATACATTCTGCAACTTGATTAAGCATCCCCATAGCTTCATAGTATTCTTTTGCCTTTTCCACATTCAATCTGGCCTCAATGAAGCATTCTTCTTCATATCCAATTTCTCCAAGAGAGTGCAAACAGTTAGCAACCCCAACTCTGGATCCAATCTCCTCGAATTGATCTTTGACTTGCTGCAGTATGACCTTTGCTTCCTCATATTGGCCCAGCATTCGTCTGATGTCTCCCAGGCTTCGCAAGCACTGAGCAACTCCCAGCCTGTCTCCAATCTCCTCAAATTGCTTTTTGGCCTGCTCCAGCATGACCTTTGCTTCCTCATATTGGCCCAGCATTTTTCTGATGTCTCCCAGGCTTCGCAAGCACTGAGCAGCTCCCAGCCTTTCTCCGATCTCCTCAAATTGCTTTTTGGCTTGCTCCAGCATGACCTTTGCTTCCTCATATTGGTCCAGCATGTAGCTGATGTTTCCCAGGCTTTGCAAGCACTGAGCAGCTCCCAGCCTTTCTCCAATCTCCTCAAATTCCTTTTTGGCCTGCTCCAGCATGACTTTTGCTTCCTCATATTGACTCAGCATGTAGCTGATGTTTCCCAGTCTGTGCAAGCACTGAGCAGCTCCCAGCCTGTCTCCAATCTCCTCAAATTCCTTTTTGGCTTGCTCCAGCATGACTTTTGCTTCCTCATATTGGCCCAGCATTTTGCTGATGTCTCCCAGGTGTTGCAAGCACTGTGCAGCCCCTTTCACATTCCCAATCTTTTCATATAGATCCATAGCCTGCTGTATCTTGCACTGTGAATTTTTATAATCATTCTGACAATAAGACATCATTCCCAATCTTTGGTAGCAATAAGCCTGAGTTTGTTCCATTGTATAGTTTACAGATATGCTACTACTGCTGGTAATCACTTCCAGATCACTGGTCCCATGATTTATCTGATGCCGATGAAGCTTCTCCACATTATTGATTATTGCTATAGACTTCTCATATTCCCCCATAAAGGTCAGCATGCCTTCTTGTAGAAACATCAGCTCAGTCTGACTACCCAGACTCATTTGTGACTGCCATCCCAAATATTTCTCAACCAGTGGCACAAGACCTGGAAAGTACTGTGAATGATCACACAATTGGTTTAACACATTCATATGTGATGTTTCAAATGACTTCTCAATCTGAATATGGAGAATTTTAAAGATATTTGCAATATGCAGTCCAAGCTTGATATCTGCATCTATGTGATTTTCAAATAATGTGTCTATAAATGACTCATAGAATTCCCAAATTTGCTTTTCATGATCCTCTGTTATTTTAGAGACCTTTAAGACATATTCAGCAATAGGTGTCAACATCTTTAGGGTCTCAGCATTGCCTTCATAAATCATGCATGACTTTTTCAAAGTGAGAACTTGCATGGTGGTATCAGGAAAGCTCCCCAACATTTTTGGCACATTTTCCAACCAGTCAGGGATCCCACTGGGTAAGAAAGCAACAAGCCTTAAAAGGTCCAGTCCTGTTCGGGATAACTTTTCCTTGATGATGTTCAGAGTCAACTCAATTGACATCTCAACACTTGTAAGCCTGTTATCCTGCTCTCCAATTTTCTTGAGCACTGCAGTCTTTTGGATGTTCCACATCTCCATTAAGTTCTTCAAAGGCAGTTCTTTGGCATGCTGGGCAATGAGCACAATAGCCAGAGGCATACCATCCATCTGAATGAGCAGCTTCTCCAACATAGGATCATCCTCTCTAATTGCATAGTTTCCATCTGAACTTAAAGAACAGAAAGCTTCCTTGGCAGGACCAAGTTCAAGAGGAGGCAAGCCTGATTGTCCTCCAAGCTTACCCCATTTAATTTGTCCAGGGCCATCAGTACCTCTCATAGTTACAATGACTGAGGCTGACTTGAGGCTGCAAATTGTATTCATGAAGTTCTTGACTTTTGTCTGGTCCTTGCCATTCCATGGTGTTTCAAAATTATCCAGAATCAACAGGATCTTCTGGCAGCCCTCAAGATAGTCAAGCAATAACTCGTAAGAGCCTTTTCCTTGGATTGGCTGAAGTCCAATTGCTTGCACCAATCCTTGAATAAGCTTTGTTGCATCTGGGAGAATTTCACAGGGGATGAAGTAGCCTCTCCTCACAAATTTCTTCTTGATCATGGCATTTTCCATGATATGCAAAGCCACAGATGTTTTGCCTATTCCTCCTGTTCCGAGGATAGCTATATGGACCTGATTGGCCTCACACAGCAGTTTCACTGCTTCTTCCACAAGATGGGATCTGCCTGTGAATACATCTGGAGCTGGTGGTTTTTGAAGAAGCAAATCACTGCAAATTTGAAAAATCAGATCAAATTATAAGACATCATAGAGTTACACATACTCTGCAGTGAGTTCCTGGAATGAGTATTCCATTGATCAGACATGAATATTTTTGTCAGAAATATAATCTATCATTTACCTTTGGTCTGCTTTCTGGTAGATCTGAATAATCTGATTGAGTATCGTACTATTAAAATCAACTATTTGATTACTTACAGGTTTTGTATGTATAATGTGCATCTCGCCCAATAGTTGTGATAGTTGAGCCCATAATGTTGAAGTCATGGGCTCCAGAAAGGATATTCGCCTGGTTTCCAGTACCAGTTTGATCAGGGCCATTATCAGTTTGTTCCATATCCGAAGTTTCTGAATTCCCTTTCAATCTTCACAAAAACCTCAACACCTAATGTTCCGCTCACCTCGAATAGACTTGTGACTTTGCTGTTCAGACTCACAAAGGTCGAAAAGTGTCTCAACAACGTGACCAGAACTTTAGGACTTGCGTTTGATGCGATCATTTCAAAATGATGGCTTTTCATGATTGATGGACCAATCAGAACTCGAGCAAAGATCTATTATTAGAACATATACAGCAACGCGTTCAGCGCCTGTGCGTTTTGACGCATCGCATGGCCCCGGGTCCCTCTTCATCATCCACTCAGACTGTGTCCTGGGTCCAAAAAAATCAAACCACTGGGCAAAATGATACACAAGATCATTGAGTAATTCCATCACAGGGAATGGGAGTTTCGAACCCTGGGCCATCACACTGCATGTCATGTCCAAATCTCCTTGATAGATAAGTTGGCAACTGGTAATGTGAGGTAGTAATGTTAGCCATTATACCATAATGGATGGTGACATGAAGATGATGGTTTTCGTTTGAGAAGATCTCATGGTGTCTGTCTCCTCATAGGAGAGAAAGCGAAGGGGAACTACGTGTGACAATGACACTGTCAGGAAACGTCGCAACGAGTCTGACTTTCAAATGATACATTGCTGAACCCCTATCTAGTATTTCGGTTGATAGAACAAAGAGATATGTTACGTGAACTAAGCAAAACGCTGAATCGAAACAAGACCAATGATACATCCGGACACCAATTGTAACGCCAAAGTGATCATGAACCGGCATGGCATGAAAAAGATAGTAAAGTGCACAGAACAAGGAATCAGGATATGGCGAAAACGCAAGACACAAACCACATTGACCTCGTGAGGAACTATAATACGGATCCCTATCAGTATGTACGTACATATGTTGGTAGTAAGTGGTAGGAATGTAGGTAGAAAAATGATATGTAGAGAAGTAGAAAAGCGACAGAGATAAGACTAGTCAGCTAGAGTTATGTAAGGAGATTCTTTAAAGGACCATCAAGGAAAGACATAAATATAGATGTACGGAAATGTAGGTAGAAGATGGGAGATGAAGAGTTAAAGTAGTAATGGGTAATGCAATGCGATGTCACAAAAAAGAAATTGAGAGGAAAGTATAGATGTCGAATGCGAAAGAGTAAACAAGAGAGACAGATGTAAGCATACGAAAGACTGAGCTAGTATAACCAAGAAACCCAACTCAAGAAACCACAAGCCCAGCAACGGAACGACATCATCAATAGGACATCATAAGTAAGAAACACGAAACATGAAGCGGAGAAACGAACTGAAACTAGATGAGTCGAGAGACTAGGACGGGGATAATGTCAGGGACAATGAGTCAACGACAAACATAGCACAGCACGCTGACCAAAAGGCAAAAGGTGAAAGATGAAAGCCGAGACAGCGACGAGAGACAACAGACGACACAGTGAGAGGGCTCATACTCTATACATCTTAGTCTCTAACCTCAAATAGCATCGGTCTCTACTCTCTAGTTCCGTATCCCCCACCCCACCCTCCCATAGAATACCCCTCTATGGTAGGATCCCCAAAATCCAATGAAACCAAAAACAGCGCTCGGACTTTGGAGGGTTTGTGTATGAACGTACAGTTGAGCACAGGAGCAGGAGTGGAGGTTGGTGTGCTACTAGAGGTAAGTGGAAGGTTTGTAGAGGAAATGATGTATGGAGTGTACAGGTATATTGTGTCTGTATTGCTGCATATGTTGATGTCGATGTGGACGTAAACACCGAAGCGGAGCCCGAGGTGGGAGTAGCCGGCAACATAAACCGAGTAAAACTGGACATAGGTCTCGACTCTCTAGTTCTGTATTGCATACCCCCCACCAAGCCCACCCCCACCGGATCCTCCCTTACTTTCACCACCTGCAGTAAGATTCCCTACATCCAACAAAATCGAAACTGGCACTCGGGCTTTGGCAGATTTGTGTAGGAGGGTAGAGGTGGGAACCGAAGCGGAAGCAGAGGTTGGCGTTGACCCAGTTTGGGTGTGTGTGGGGATTTGTAGAGGAAGGTAGAGGCTGAGGCAGAGGCGGGGTATGGGTAAGAGGGGTGTGTGGGATGTCGTCGGTGTCGATGTAAATGTCAACGTAAACACAGATGAAACTGCCGAAGCAGAAGCAGAAGCAGAGGTAGCCGTAGTCGTAGTCAGCACTGGCATTTGAGTTGTCCGCCTTCAACACCTCCCCACGTCGATACCTCTCGATACCTCTCGATATCCTCGTAGACTTCTTTCCCTCTCCCTCTGCCTTTACGTCGTCTCTCTATCCACCTGCATCTGTACCTGCTTATAAGCCTGCACCTGACTATGAGAGTGTACTTCCGAGTGCGTAGACGCTGACTGAGGATAAGAAAATGAGTGTATATCTGAATTTGTAAAATCGGATATATTCACCTCGTCGTGTGCTTCTGCACCGTCCCCCCCCCATCCCCCCAACCCCATACCCCCATACCCAGTATTAGCCCACTCCTCAGTCGTCCTATCCCACCGAGTCAATTCAACTCCCTATCCTTGTACCCGTAGAGATAGGGTAAACCTTGTATCACGCCTCCTCCCAAAATATTACCCCCTCCTCCCCAGACCCCTACATCTCCCAAGGTACTAGAGCTGCTAAGAGAGTCATGACTCAGGTGTCTAGTCGCCCTCATCTCTCCCTCTGTATCTTGGACAACAAACTCGGACGGCTCGGTTTAGAGTGGGGTATAGATTCGGAGAGGGGTTTGTGAATACCAAGGAATGTTGTTTCGGATGTGTTCGGATTCGATGCATTAGCGCCGTAAGGATTTCTGCGGTTTTGGGAAGAGTTGGGGTAGGATTTGGAGAGAGAGTGGGAATGTGAAGACACCGAGAGCATTGAAGGGCGAGAAGATGGCTGTGGTAGTATGGTGCCTTTCATAGAGAAAGACGATGGAGGTGGCATCCAGCTTGATCCCAATGCCGGTATCGAAGACGAGTATGGCGTATTAGGGGGGGGAGGGGGGAAGGACGTAGAAGAAGGGTCAGGTGATGACCCGCCATGTAGAGAGTTTGGGGAGATGGATCCAGACTCTGCTCGTTGGACATCCAAAATGTTATTTGAAGAGTGAGACTGCTGTAGAGTCGGCCTCATCCTGGCAGCTGGAGGAGGATGTCCCACTGTCGCTGTCGAGGACTATAGGAAGAGAGATGGCCCGTCCACAGTCGAAGCGGTGAGGAAGGATCGGCCGTATGCCTAAAATGCGAACCCATACCCAAGACCAAACTAATCTGGCTGTCATTCCCCACCCCTGCTACCCAAACCGTTGCGTAACAGGCTCGTCCTCTTCAGTCCTAAACACCATTCTCCAACATTGTTGCTATACGCATGTTTTCGCCAGGAATACGGACGAATTGAGGGCTGTGGCCGTAGCCGTCTATGGCGCCGGGTGCGTCTGCTCCTGCTCCTTGATGTCGGTGAGAATGGTGGTCGTCTAGCTACCCAGGTATGACTCCCATAACCACTCCCATCCACCAACGAAAACAGTGTAATCCTTTATCCTTAACCTTTGACGAGAAGGTAACGCTTTTGAAACGAACGAGACTTGAGTTCAGGAGGTTAGTTGAAGATGTAGATGCGGTGCGAAGGAGGTTTCGGGTTTCAATGGAGAGGGAGCGTGAGGGGAAGTGGGGTTCTGGGTTTGAGATTGAGGAGGGGGATTTTTGGTGGGAGGAGGAAGACGACTAGGTAGACCCATTACAAGTGAGTCCTTCTTCCCTCTCAGTGAAGGAGAGAGAGCCTTGGGAGTCCCTCGCCGTCAGCGTCTCAAGTACGCATGCATCATGATCAAGCTGGAAAGATGAAAGGTTAGAGAACGTTGACAAAAAGATAAACTGAAAAGAAATACAAAGGGGAAGGGGAAAAAATAAGTCAGTGGTGCAACGTTTGGCTGAGTGCAAGGCCATTCGTCAAAGCTCCAGGTAGACACGAAGGAACGCACTGTCTTACATTATTCGGTGAACCCACAAGCAAAAATTCGGAGCAAATTCGAAGCCTGAGTGGATGAGTGTCTTGAGTTGGTCTTGGAGTAGACGCGACAAGTTGGCGAGGAAGGAAAAACGCGTTTGGACGAGCACGTGAAGTCACGGTCATGGGCTGGCCTAGACCCCGAGGCCGGAGCACCTTTCTCGATTTCTTCCTCCACCACACTCTAACAGTCCATTCCGTCGGTGAAGATACTTGACAATAGCATGGAAAAACTCTTTCTTTTGCTGCAGAGAAGTCTCCGGCCTTCAGCTCTATAGTCCAGCTACAATTTGCTCAACGAAATACGATGAAAATATGCTAGTGCAGGCCGCTGTATACAGCGGCAGGTACGAGTCCTCATCCTCTTGCACAAAATCAATTGAACGATCGACTCTGAAGAGATCCTAGGCTCTGGTCACTCGACGGAGAATTTGCGGAGAAGGTATTTGGTGCCGAGTCTGCGGTGTTAACAAAATAAGATATGTTTTCCCAGGATGCGATAAGTGCGACCATTTGACCTCACAATAAGACTCGTCCTATAAATAGGACTCGTAAATTCGCGACTGACAGGCACAGTCTGTTCTTCGAGGTACATATTCCGTATCTCATACTCTTTCCACAGCCTTTTAATGTTATCTCACTTAGGCACTCAAAGTTAAGAATCATGATGACGCACCAACACGGACCAATATTTTCCGAGGATACTTCATGATGGATATGATATATCTTGCACGATAATCCTGCTGCAGATCCTTTACCCGCGATAATCGGTCCTGAACCAGGCTGAACACTAGGGAGCTAGGCCGCCAGTCAACGTTTCATATTCAAACGCGTCAGTCATAGACTGTCCTGGTTGGCACGTCCATACATACTCTATACTACTAGCTCGTCCTCGGAATAATAGGTCAGTCCATATTCCGCTCCTCTCTTTATTGCTCCTTCTGAGTTGCTGACAAGTCATCTCTCTCCATTTTCTACTCCTGTGCAATATGTCAAGGGCATGTCATTGGATCTCAGCACGTGGAATGGTGTCGATTTAGGAAGTGTACGCAAGAAGACGATAAACGCCGTTCGGATGGTTTTGAAGACCGTTTCACAATGAGTACCAGCTCTGCTCTACAACCCCAAATCTTCTTAATAACCCAATAACGCATTGGTTGTATATGGGCGACCGTCGTTGTAGCAAATGGCTGATAAGGTGACCCCGAGGAACCCATTTTCAATGAAGATAATGTTCGTCGATATCTCGCTTTGGTTTACACAGTCGCTGACATGTCGCAGATGCAAATGGAACGATACAACGCCGGAGCTATGATGACCAACCGTATTCTCGACTTGTTAAGATGGACATCATAGGATGTCGCAGAGCGTTTACCCGTCAAACTACATGACACCGGTCGGTGACTCTCATCCATTCTACTGTCCCTCGTTTTTTTTACTCTTCCTTCGCTTCTTTCTCTCATCTTTGATAAGCCTCCCTAACTCTGCCCCGTCGATTTGCCCCTCACCAGGATATCTACACAGCTACTAACGTGTCCTTTGGAAACCGCCGCAACCTATGTATACCACCAAAACGATGGAATTTGGCATTCACGTCCCAGACGTTTCGAGTGGTAAGTGCTGGTGATGACGCCGTTGGAGAGTACAGAGTATGGCGTATGAGGATTTGCAGCACGAGTTGGAGCCAAGATGAGTTCACCTGGGCCAGGGCTCGGAAGGTTGTAGTTGTGAAACATATGAATAGATGTCCTAATTCCTATGGACCTATCTGCTCTTTCGTACCAATGAGGTCGTTTTAGGTGAGTGGGTGTTTTGACCTGACCATGACGAAAAATGCGCTAACTAAACGTCTCTTCATTTGTAGAAGACCTAAAACTCATAGCACTAAGACAAAGGATTGCCACTGCCCACGACAGTGAGTCTATCCTCTCTGCTCTTGCTGTCTGTTAACCAATCCCAGTGCTAATCTTCATTCTTCTATGTTCTTTCGCTGTCCACTCTCTCCTCTTGAATCACTCCAACGTGCACACGTCCCCCAGCTTTCGACGGCTACGCTCCCTACCTCGACTACGTCGGAAGTCAGAATTCCCAACAGTAAAATTCTCTTAAATTTGCGCCGTCGGTTATGCCAAGGTCGCCAATGACGACACATGCTAACGGACACCCAGCTTCCTTTCATGTCAAGTCGAGTTATGCAGGATGCAAGGGTGGCCTATATCCTGTTTGGGTATGCCTATTACATTTGTGTCTTTCCCTTGGTGAACCGTTACTAACGATGCATATGTGATAGAATGATACTGCTGACGAACTGCTGCGACTGGTTAGTGACTTTCAGCAAAATCTGAGGTGGGCTTCTCTTTCCTTTGCTTAATCGATTTGGATTTATTGCGGGCAGTTGACTCATGTTCTGCATCAACAGCTGCGACAAGGTAGCAAAACCTCAGTGGGCTCGAAACGTTGGTCATCCACTATCCGTCCCTGCACACACCTATTGCAGTCGTATCAGGATTGTACGTCTCGTGGGGCCATGAGTGTAAGATGGTGAGGGTCATTGACTGTCTGTTCTAGTACTGTCCCGTTCCTTAACTCCATTCCCTATCAAACAGCCTCTTTCAACGCGATGCCTTAACACTTCGCCTCCATCCATCCATACAGCTCTCACGTCGGAGAGTTATACGCCACGACAGACTACAAAGATTCTTGGTACAACTCGCAACGTAGAGGCTTGGAGAAGTTGCTCGTCATTCAATGGGAGGGCATGGATATATGTCGTGCGTTGCCAAAAGCACTGGCAGGCCCTTTATGGGCTCATGTGTGCACTGTAACGTGAACTGGTCTTTCCATTGTTTCACTTTCTCTTGCGTTCATGTAAGCCTGCTTTTGCTAACACTACCCTTCTGTTTGTTTACACAGATCTTAAAGGAGAAAATGACGTACTGGATCAGTGGCGAAATGCCTAAACTGTACTGCTAGTGTCTGGCTCATTTTTTCAACCCTTAACTACGTACCTCGGGCTCCTCTTCTCCGTTATACGCCACACGCAAGTGCAAGCCCAATCACTCAATGGACCCATCTGGCATATACTCTCATACTCCTCGGCATGGCGTTGTATCAGCTTTAGTCCAACATTCGCCTCCATGCTCCAGAAAGTTCCTTCAGCCGCAGGTCCAGGTACAGACACGGCTGGGTTTGGATTTAAGATTGGGTCTAAACCCGGGAGAAATGTTGGCGTAGAGGACGCCACGGCGCCTCAGGGAGTATCTGAAGTCGTCATTGTGGATTTTGCGAATGGACGGGCTGGGGAGATAAGCTCTTATACATTACCTGATGTAGTAATCTTGGGGCTGTACCAGAGCTGTAGCTGACCTGGTCGAGGATCGACGAAGACGGAGAAATAATGCCGAACAGGGGCTGTTACTGAATGATAAGTAACCCTGGTTAGATGGCCGGTAGCGCCTGGGTATAAACACCGGACGTGGTTGAGTGATCAAAAACTCTCTCCCTGCCTCGTTGTCTACCTGCATCTAAAAACGAGTAGCGGTGGCAAACACTACTTAAAACTCTGCTCTCTCGTCTCTTTCCCCGCTCAATCTTACCTCTTTTCAGACGTTCAACTTGTTTTCGACAATGAAGAACGTGTCTAACATTTCCTAGAATTGTGTAGTCGTTCTGACACGAATTTCCCTCTCTGCGTTAAATCTTTGCGCCTTTGGCGAGGGAATAACCGAGTCCAAGACGACTCGTCGACGCTGCTACTGGATCAATTCCTCCAGTGCAGAGTTGCCAAGGGAAAGCTGCTATTGGATCTGTTCCAGAACCTAGCAACACTAGAGCTCGGTCAGATAGAACACTGGAGACTCCCCGATAAAGCGAAGAAAGTGTTGCTCTCTAGGTTCCAGACAGTGTTGAAGCTGCAGTTGTGCAACGTCGTTTTTGGTTCGGTGAACGACTTTCAGGACCTCACTTACTCTTTCCCCAGGCTCGAGAGCATCAAGCTCGTCGATGTCTCCCTGTGAAAAGAGGACGTATCTACACGCCGACACGCCCATCAAAGGCATTCGTCTTCTTCAGGCTCGCGATTCGAAAACGTTTTGCCGCTCCTCCGCAACCCTCTTCAGATATTCAAGATGTCAGGGAGCCCGCGAAGCTCCTTCAGCTTTGACTTCAACTTTGACTTCAACAACGACCCATCTCTAGACATAGAACAAGTCTTGAGGCCCCCATCGGAACTGCAGTCAATCTCATTGACTGTTGATCTCGATGGGTTGCCTCTCTTTATCAATGCCCTAACTCCTTGTCCAACCCTGCGGTCATTGACCTTCCGTGTTACCTATGGGGTCAGTTTCGAATGCGCCGAGGCTCTGGGGAAATTAGTGGACTCTTCGCTGTCTCTGCAGCAAATGAACATTGATGTTCATTCTTTTAGTATGAACGATTTAGGTATGCACCTTCTTGATATATTTTGATTGCTTTGGATAATGATCATAACCTTCATTTTCAGATCCCCGTTTTAAACATCTGGGTCGCGTACAACGTTCGAGCCTTCGCAAACTATATCTCAACTTTCATGATACCCCTTATATTATTCCTTTCCTCGCACGACTCATCGTTTCCCAAATGGCGTTGATTCTCCTCTCGAGACCGTTGTGATCAAAGAGGAAACTCAGACGGATCTAGAAGAGCTCGACGATTTCTTACAAAGACCGTGTTTCTCATCTATTCAAGAAATTCGCTGTACCGCCAGCGTCCGGGTTTACCCCAGGCATTGTAGAGGAGATGCAGAGTTTACGAGGCCAGATGGCTGAGAAAATAGAGACGTTGAGGGAGAGAATGCCTAATTGTAAAGCTAGAGAAATTTTGACCATCAAGGAGCATTACTAGTAAGTAAATTATGGACTTTCCTCTTCGTCGCTGATATCATATACATAGTCAGTGACACGGAAGCAGAAGCAAATTTTTCGTTGGTTGAGACTCAGTGGCGCTGCTCCATACCAAATACGATGTGCGACCACCGCTTCTGGCTGGAATAAGATAATGATCATACTGATGCGAACCAGGACTACATCATCATAAGCCTTTCATCTCCCAGTGGACACTCTATTTCTTTTTTGTTGCGTCGTTCCGAAACAATATACATAGCAAGAAGTACCTGCTAAATGGCGAAAATACTTCGGTGATGTTGATAGATACTCCGAGTCCAAGTTGGCAACTGGTAATGAGAGGTGGTAATGTTACCCACCTACCACTACACCGTGATAATAGATGTACATTTAGTTCAATGTCTGCTTCGGTAGGTAGGGATTGGGCCAGTTCAGTGTACGCATGCAATGAAGGCGAACTATTTGAAAAAGTGATGACACGTCCCGACATGTCGCTGAACCCCATCTACTAGTATCTAGATAGATAGAGCAGAGAGATATATGTATCTTGAACTTGGCAAACGCTGAATCGAAACAAAACCTGACCATGAACCGGCATGGTATGAAAAAGATGAAATCCACAAAAAGAAGAATCAGGATATGGTGCAAACACAAGATACAAAAAACGTCGACGTCGTGAGGAACTGTAATACGGATGCGTAACGGTATATACGTACATACGTTGGTAGGAAGTAGTAGGAATGTAGGTGGGGAAATAATATGTAGAGAAGTAAAAAAAACGTTCCGGAAACGATATGGAAATGTATTAGAGACAGATAAAGATAGAGATAGAGACCGAGATTTTGTACAGGGATATCAAGGAAAGACATAAGTATAGAGGTATTTACGCAAGCGGCAAATGCACACAAATGTAAGTAGACGACAGAAAATGAAGAGCTAAAGGGGTACTGCGTAATGCGATACGATGTGACAAAAAAGAAAATGAGAGAAAGGTATAGACATTGACTGCGAATGAGTAAATGAGAAAGACAGGTGTAAGCAAACGAAAAAACACAATATAACCAAGAAACGCAAATCAAGAAACCACAAGCCCAACAATAGAACGACATCGACAATAGGACAGAATTATGAAACGTGAAAGCCAAAAGAAATGGAATGAAACAAGACGAGAGACGAGAGACTAGGGCGGGGATAATGACAGGGACAACAACAGGAAAAACAAATATAGCACAACACGCTGGCCAAAAGGCAAAAGGTGAAAGATGAAAACCGAGACGGCGACGAGACAACAGACGAGACAGTGGGAGGGTTCATACTCTATACGTTCTGATGTCTAACCCCAAATCGCATCGGTCTCTACTCTCTGGTTCCGTATTGCATACCCGGCCCACCGGCACCCATATACCCCTCCGAGGTATTAGGATCCCCCAAATCCAACGGAACCGAAACCAGCACTCGACCTCTGGAAGGTTTTGCGTATGAGAGTAGAGGTGGGGACCGAAGCAGAAGCAGAGGCTAGCGTTGACGCAGCTGGTGAAACATTTGAGGAGGAAAGGGTGCCATATGAAGTATACGGGGTGTATGAAGTATAAGGCGGTGTCGGCTTGTGTGTCTTTGCTGCGTATGGTGATATAACCATTGCTGAACCAGGGGTAGGTATAAACCCAGTAGAGCTGGACATAAAAGGCGTTTTTGGTGTCCGAGTATTTATATGCAGCTTCAATGGTACCAGAGCGGCAGCCTCCTCTCCACCTCGATACCACTCGATACCCTCCCTCAGGCTTCAACCTCCTTTCACATTCCTGTTCCCATTCTCGTTCTCATTCCCTCTCTCTGCTTGCGTCATCCCCGTCTCCATCCCCATCCCCTGTGAACATTGAGGTGCATATACACCGACTGCATATGCCTCAAAACAGACTGAGGATACCCAGAGGTAGCTGTAGCTGTAGTTGGCGTCGATGTACGAGTATCCCCTTCAACGCCTCCCAATGTCAATATTTCTCAATATCGTCTCGTAGCCTTATTTCCCTTTCCCCCCTCCCCCCTTTCTGTCCCCCTATCCACTTTCCGTCTCTCCATCCAAATGCACCTACAATTGCTTATACGTCTGCACCTGATCATGAGAGTGTAAGAATATGAGTGTATATCCAAATGTGTAAAAACGGACGTACTAACCTTGTCGGATTTCCGTACATCGTCTCCCATTCACAAACCCCCACTCCCCCCAACCCTGTAATTGGTTTCACCCCCCACCTCAATCGTCCCATACCACCAATCCAGATCCACATCTCTATCCCCGTACCCGTAGACGCAGGGCACACCGCGTATCACGCCTCCTCCCAGCATATTACCCCCCTCCTCCCCCAACACACTACCGCCCCCCAAACGCCCCTCCTGAGATGTCTCGAGTCCCTCTCCTACCTCTCCACAACAGACTCGGACTCCTCGGTTTAGATCTGGGATGCACTCGGAGAGGGGTTCGTGGATGCTGAGGATGCTCAAAGGATGCGTGTTGTTGCGTACGCGCTAGCGTTGGCATTTGCGTAGCCTGGGGTTCCTTGATAAGTAGTAGGCAAGTAGGGGGAGGAGTGGGGGTTGTTTGCATGAGAGAGGACGAATAGGATGGAAGAGTGGGATAAGGGTCTGGGTAATGCACCTTCCGTAGAGATGGACGAAGGTGGGGGTCCCGAGCCCAATCCCGAGACCGATGACGATGCTGGGTTCACCATGGATGTAGAGGACGGTTCAGGCGAACCCCCTGGCCCCCCACCATCACCATATAGAGGATAAATACACGCCTCTCGAATCGCATTGACTCTGAGGATGTAGCTGAGACTGTAAGTGAGCTTGAGCGTGTTGGACATTGCTGGACGACTACGCATTTTGTGGGGTCGATTTCCTTGCAGCGGCGGCGGTGGCAGTGGATAGAGGATGTCTCGGTAACGTCAAAGGTAGATAGGAAGAGGAGGTAACGGTAGACAGTGGTGGATCCACAAACGGACTCGTTCCATCCTAATCCAAGCTCTATCCCAATAGTCGTCTCTGTCTATGGGCGTAAGCAGCATGTCCCCTAAAATGCCATCTGCCCGTAGCGGGTACCCCCAAACCAAACTAGATTTTCGTTCCCCATATTCCCCAGCAACCTACCCCTCGTCCTCGTTGGATGTCCCCCCGTGTCCTTCCTGAAGATGGTCATCGAGCTGCGAGGGGAAGTCGGTATGCAATCCGAGAGAACCGCAAGGAAGAGTGAAGGTTTTGTTAGTGGGGAAAGACGAAGCCGAACAAAGGAGCTTTGACGACGAGTTGAGGAGATTCGTGGAAGATGTTGGGGTGCAGAGGAGGGCTCTGGTTGAGGTGGGTATGGAACGGAAGAAGGAGTGGGGTTTTGCGTGTGAGGAATGGGAGGAGGGGGTCTTGTGGTGCATGGATGTATGTTGGCGTTAGGAGTGATGGGGTGTTGGGTATAGTCTGGGGGACCATTTAGAAGGCGATGTCATAGTTGAGCTGGTAGGATAACTGGTTAGTAAACGTTAACAGAAAGATAAAACCAAGAAAAGTAGACGCCATTTATCAATGCTCCGGGTAGACGGAGGGGAAAAGAAAGAGTAACCAAGCTAGAGAAAGAAAAAGGAAGAATATAAAGTGCTGTACCACATTCTTCTTTGAGTCCACTGGCTGAAAATGAAAGCCATAATATACGAGACCTGACTTGAAGTGACTTTGGGAAGACGCGAGGAGGCGACGAAGAAAAACGCGTTTGGATGAGCACGTGCAGTCATGTCATGAGCTGGGTCTAGACCCGAATCAGCGAGCCCATTGACGTCGTTTCTTCCTCGACTTTTCTTCATCCACTCTTTTTAATACCTTGTTCCACCCCATCTCTGTGAATTGTTGGGCGGTGATCAACTCTATTTTTTCTTCAGATAGGTGACGAGATCTAACCCTCAACGAGTCTAAAATCCAGCTCTTCAACAGATCACGATGGAAAGTCATAGTTGACGGTCGGAATAAAGTTTGTTCCCTACGCTGATCAGGTGTCTGTTCTTGAAGGTACATATTCCACGTCTCATACTCTTTTGCAGTTTCTAGTGTTATCTCGCTTAAGCACTCAAAGTAAGGAGTTGGTGATGAGTCATGATGACTCAACACGCACCAACATTTTCTGAGGATACTTTATAGGGGATATCTGGCACAGTGGTCATTGCTCTTTATGCTCTGGTGCTTTCATGGCTAACGTGCTTGGTCGCGAGCAAGAGAGACGCTTAACATTCAGTTCTGCAGCCAATAAGATTAATCTGCAATGCGTCAAGTGGTCAAAGTTGTGTATCATCTTTGGAATTACTAAGTCTATATTCCTCTGTTCCCTCCCTTCTTTCTTTGCACATTTTGTTCTCTTCTAGCCTTTTCCTTCGTCGTTGTTTCAGGAAATGAAGGATAGTAATAAATTAATATAGTATTGTTGTGGAAAATGTGTGCAAGAAGACGAGGATAGATTTCATTCCTATCCTTAACTTCCCTTCTGCACAGTGAGTCCTACCTATGTACTATAACCCACCCAATCCTCACAGGCTCTAAGCACACACAAACATGGTATGGTATAGGTGGCCACTATTAGTCACAATAATGGCTGGAAAAGGACTCTCTTGGGAATACATTTCCAATGAATATAAAAAGATAAGGTGCGTCGACGTCGACACACTGCTTTGGTTTACGTTATCACTGAAGTAAAATTCTCAGGCATCTTATAGGTCATACAAAGCGCGAACGGAACAATACAACTACATTGTTGGCTTTGTGACTGAGAGGAGGCCTCTAGATGGATACTAAAGGGTTCAAATCATATCTATTCTCCTTCACTTGGTCTACAAGAATCAGTAGTCATATTGATCTTTTTGATCTAAAAGTGGAGATATAAGGAGTTGAAGGAACAACAGCCAAGTTGTTTGTACCACTTGGATTCCCAGTGCACTGTCAAAATTCCTGTAATTGTAATATGCAAATCAAATCAGTATTCATATGAATTTGATTGAGTTCTTGCTGATTCATACTCTGCTGTGGAAGTTAGTAATTAGCATCAAAGTCTCTTATGATTCAGTATAAGAAAATCACACAGAATTCTTGAGGACTCATTGGATCAAAAAATCACCTGGATGAATAATTAATCATGTATCAATATTCAAACCAACTACTGGAATACAAACTGCACATGTAAGAGAAACAAAAGGCAAAAATTCTTCATACAATTTGACAGCATCCACAGGATTCCTGACTTTCAACATCTGCTGAATCTCTCTGACCTTCCACTGCCAAAGGCGGGTTGGCTTCCTGAAGAGTCTCAACCTCTATGGAATGAGGCTGGGTATGTACTGCTGAAGCCTCCTGAATTTGGTCAAGAATACGTATACAATCAGCAACCCAATTAAGTATCCCCATAGCTTCATAGTATTCTTTTGCCTTTTCTACATTCAATCTGGCATCAATGAAGCATCCTTGTTTATATGCAATTTTTCCAAGAGAGTCCAAACAGTGAGCAACTCCAACTCTGGATCCAATCTCCTCAAATTGATCTTTGGCATGCTGCAGCATGACCTTTGCTTCCTCATATTGGCCCAGCATTTGTCTGATGTCTCCCAGGCTTTGCAAGCACTGAGCAGCTCCCATCCTGTCTCCAATTGCCTCAAAGTGCTTTTTAGCTTCCTCCAGGATGACCTTTGCTTCCTCATATTGGCCCAGCATGTAGCTGATGTCTCCCAGGCTTCGCAAGCACTGAGAAGCTCCCAGCCTGTCTCCAATCTCCTCAAATTGTTTTTTGGCCTGCTGAAGCATGACCTTTGCTTCCTCATATTGTCCCAGCATGTAGCTGATGTTTCCCAGGCTTTTCAAGCACTCAGCAGCTCCCCGCCTGTCTCCAATCTCCTCAGATTGCTCTTTGGCTTGCTCCAGCATGACTTTTGCTTCCTCATATTGACTCAGCATGTAGCTGATGTCTCCCAGGCTTCGCAAGCACTGAGCAGCTCCCAGCCTGTCTCCAATCTCCTCAAATTGCTCTTTGGCTTGCTTGAACATGACCTTTGCTTCCTCATATTGACTCAGCATGTAGCTGATGTCTCCCAGGCTTTGCAAGCACTGAGCAGCTCCACGCCTGTCTCCAATCTCCTTAAATTGCTCTTTGGCTTGCTCCAGCATGACTTTTGCTTCCTCATATTGACTCAGCATGTAGCTGATGTATCCCAGGCTTTTCAAGCACTGAGCAACTCCCAGCCTGGCCCTGATCTCCTCAAATTGCTTTTTGGCTTGCTGCAGCATGGTCTTTGCTTCCTCATATTGACTCAGCATGTACCTGATGTTTCCCAGGCTTTTCAAGCACCGAGCAGCTCCCCACCTGTCTCCAATGTCATCAAATTGCTTCTTGGCTTGCTCTAGCATGACTTTTGCTTCCTCATATTGGTCCAGCATTCGGCTGATTTCTCCTAGGTGTTCCAAGCACTGAGCAACTCCTTTCATATTTCCAATCCTTTTATATATATCCATAGCCTGCTGTATCTTGCACTGTGATTCTTTATGATCACTCTGATAATAGGAGATCATTCCTAATCTTTGGTAGCATTCAGCCTGAGTTTGTTCCATTGTATAATTTATAGATATGCTACTACTGCTGTTAATCACTTCCAGATCACTGGTCCCTTGATTCATCTGATGCTGATGAAGCTTCTCTATGCCATTGATTATTGCTATAGACTTTGAATATTCCCCCATAAAGGTCAACATATATTCTTGTAGAAACATCAGCTCAACTTGATCAGTGAAACTCATTTGTGACTGCCATCCCAAATATTTCTCAACCAGTGGGACAAGACTTGGAAAGTACTGTGAATAATTATGCAATTGGTTTAATACATTCATATGTGATTTTTCAAATGACTTCTCAATCTGAATATTGAGAATTTTGAAGATATTTGCAATGTGCAGTCCAAGCTGAATATCTCCTCCAATGGAATTTTGGGGTAAATTGTCTATGAGTGACTTGTAAAACCTCCAAATATGGTTTTCAAGATGCTCTGGCCTCCCAAAAATCTTCATGATGTATTCACCAATAGGTGTCAGGATTTTGAGTGTTTTGTGTTCTGCCTCATAAATGAGGCATGACTTTATCAAAAGGAGCACTTCCATCTTTGTGTCAGGAAAGATATCTAGCATTTTGTGCAGATTGTCTAACCAGTTTGGAATGCCATTTGGTAGGAAAGCCACAAGCTTCAACAAGTGTTTTGCTGTAATAGAAAGCTGTTCTCCAATAATATCCAGAGTCAGCTCAATTGACATTTCAACATTTGTAAGCCTGTCATTCTGCCTTCCAAGTTCTTTGAGCACTGCAGTCTTTTGGATATTCCACCTTTCCATCAGGTCCTTCAATGGTAGGTCTTTGGCATGCTGTGCAATAAGCATGATAGCCAAAGGCATACCATCCATCTGAATTAGCAACTCTTTCAAAGTTGGATCATCCTGCTCAATTGCATAGTTTCCATCTGAACTGAAAGAACAGAAAGCTTCTTTGGCAGGACCAAGCTCAAGAGGAGGCAAGCCTGATTGCCCTCCAAGCTTATGCCATTTAATTCCTCTAGGCCCATCAATCCCTCTCATAGTTACAATGACTGAGGCTGACTTGAGGCTGCAAATTGTATTGATGAAATTCTTGACTTTTGCCTGGTCCTCGCCATTCCATGGTGTTTCAAAATTATCCAGAATCAACAGGATCTTCTGGCTGCCTTCAAGATAGTCCAGCAATAACTCATAAGAGCCTTTTCCTTGGATTGGCTGAAGTCCAATTGCTCGCACCAATCCTTGAATAAGCTTTGTTGCATCTGGGAGAATTTCACAGGGGATGAAGTAGCCTCTCCCTGCAAATTTCCTCTTGATCATGGCATTTTCCATGATATGCAAGGCCACAGATGTTTTGCCTATTCCTCCAGTTCCGAGGATAGCTATATGGACCTGATTGGCCTCACACAGCAGTTTCACTGCTTCTTCCACAAGATGGGATCTGCCCGTGAATACATCTGGAGCTGGGGGCTTTTGAAGAAGCAAATCACTGCAAATTTGAGAATTAGATAAAAATTATTAGATGTGATTGACTTATACATACTCTGCTGTGATTTCCTAAAGAGAAAGTCCTGTCAGCATTCACTTCTGTTAGCAACAGGAAATTGTTATTTACCTTTGGTTTGCTTTCTGGCAGATCTGCAAATAATTTAAGTATCATACTATTGATCTTAACAATCTAGTTGATGACTTACAGCTATTGTATGTATAGTTTGCATCTCGCCCAATAGTAGTGATAGTTGAGCCCATAATGTTGAAGTCATGGGCTCCAGAAAGGATATTTGCCTGGTTTCCAGTACCAGTTTGATCAGGGCTATTATCGGTTGATTCCATATCTGAAGTTTCTGAATTCCCTTTCAATCTTCACAAAATCTCAACGCCTAATTTTCCGCTCACCTTAAAAAGACTTGTAACTTTGCTGTTCGGGCTCACAAAGGTCGAAAAGTGTCTCAACAACGTGACCAGAACTTGAGAAGTTGCGTTTGATGCCATCACTCCAAAATGATGGCTTTTCATGATTGATAGACCAATCAGAACTCGAGCAAAAATCTATTATTAGAACATAAGTATACAGCAACGCGTTCAACGCTGGGCACAAAAATCGCGTTAACGCGTCCCGACGAGTCACGTCAGTATCTGGCGCAAAAATCACGTCAACGCATCTTGACGCTTCGCATAGCCCCTATTGTTGGTCCCGGTTCCCCTTCTTCATCCATTCAGACTGTGTCCTGGGTCGAAATTCTGGCAAAAAGATACACCAGATCATCTAGTTCCATCACAGGGAATGGGAGTTTCGAACCCTGTGCTACCACGCTGCACATCATGTCCAAATCTCCTTGATAGATTCTCCAAGTTGGCGACTCGGAACGATAGGTGGTAATGTTAGCCAGCTGGCACCACACCATACTTAATGGATATAGGCTTGGTCCAGTGTGTCCTTTGGTACAATTTTGGTAGGAAAGGATTGTGTCAGTTCAGTGTATGCATGAGAGGAAGATGGAAAGGGATGGCCCATGGGGTGTAAAACAACACTCAGAGCACAAACTGAGTAGCATGAAGGACGAGGAGCAACCCCAAATTTCAAATATTTGAAAGCTTTCATGATGTGTTCGACGCTTCGTTGAACCACCTAGTATCTTGGTAGATAGAACAGAGAAATGTATGTAACTTGAACTAAGCAAAACGCTGGATCGAAACAATTACAAAACCAATTACAACGCAGAAGTGGTCTGACGCGAGAAGAATAAATCTAACAAGAAAACTCCTCGAACCACGGTAAGTCCGAGAAATCGTCTAGAGTCGTGATATGTCACATGTGCTCAATGACGGAGTGAAGTACACGTACCAGTTTGATGATTAGGGCTGTGGGCATGGGCATGAGGCTGTCAATGCTTCGCCAGTGTTCTATACTTATAGTGCACCTGTATTTTGCTAGACAGCTTGCTCTCTCCTACTCTCATCATACTAGTCAGTTCTTCGACGTACTTGTCGTATCCCGTAGTGATGTCGTCTCCAAGTTCAATGAAACCCAAGTGTGTCGTAATCTTCATAGCTCTAACTGCAACATTTCGAACCTCGCGTCTCGTATTGTATGACAGGACTCGACTCGCATCCCCACTGTCCATACACGATCCCCCTTCCCTTGATGCGACGCCAACAACCTCAGACTCGTCGAGTTTGAAGAGTCCGACGAAACACCTCTCTATGCCATCCTCTCACATAGATGGATATATCAGGCAGGGTAATCAGAGGAGGTCACCTATCAGGAATTCCAGAACGTCGAGGACACCGTGATTCAGAAATCCGGCTACCGCAAAATCAAAATGGCCTGTCATCAAGCGCTGCGGGATGGCCTTGAATATGTGTGGGTCGACACATGTTGCGTCACGCAAGGCAACCACAATGATGTCGTGAGGAATATCAGATCGATGTTCGCGTATTATCGGAATGGATACGTCTGCTACGTACATCTGGCTGATGTATACCTGCGAGATGACATGTGGCGTTCGAGGTTCGCTCATAGCGAGTGGTTCCGGCGTGGCTGGACTTTGCAGGAATTGCTGGCACCTGGCGTCGTGGATTTCTTTGACAGTGAATGGAATTACGTCGGATCGAAACTTGACCTCCAAGATATCGTTTCTCATATAACCACGAAACCGCCGGAAATCATATCAGGCGAACAATCTCTTCAGGATATTCATCCGCTGAAGCGAATGTCTTGGGCCCTAGGAAGGCAGACGTCAAGGCCGCAGGATAGAGCTTACTGCCTTTCTGGACTTCTAAACGTCTCGATAGAACCGGATTACACAGAAGATCTCAGACAATCGATGAATCGGTTGTGGGCAGCGTTTCTTCATTCAAATTCGAAGTACAAACATGAAATAGGAGTTGAATTTTCACTGTTCGACTTTGTTGATAGCATTCGTGACGGGACCCAACTTATAGCACTGGATACCCTCAAAAGAGCCGGGAGCACTTCACGAGGACGGAGGGCGCAACAACTAGATGAAAGACTGTTTATATTCTACGACCGGGACGATAATGGATCTATTATTAGCTACACCCAGTTGCCTCCCGGATCCCCCGCGTATCAGGACGTGGTCCCAGCCCGCGGAATACCCTCCTCCTCCTCATTGTTCGACTTTGTTGATAGCATTCGTGACGAGACCCAACTTATAGCACTGGATACACAAACACACGCCATACAGTTCCTGGATAACCCCAAAAGAGCCGGGAGCACTTCACGAGGACAGGGGGCGCAACAGTTCTACGGCTGGGACGATAATATTAGCTACAATGAACTGTGGGTTGTCTGCTACCGATGTGATGGTCAATCTAAATCGTTGAATTTCTCTCTCGAATCCAGACCGAGGATGGCCCAATCACGGAAACCAGCGGTCTGGCAGGACATAACTAAGGAGAGTCTAAGTGAACGGTGTGTTGTCTGAAATTTGATACTACCAAAGTAATGTTCAATGTTAATTCGAATTGCTGTCCAGAATCCGTATTCTCGTCGTCGGCAAGGTACCGTCTTGATCACTTTTCAATCCTTCATATGTCTCCGATCACCTAAACAAACCCAGACCGGTGTTGGCAAAACATCTTTGATAAAAAGGGCCTTCAATGTTGAGACACTGGTGAGCAGTTCCTTGCGGCGATCCAGTTCCAAGTTGGCTCAGCTATATGCGTCATAATCGTACCGGAATATCCAACATCGAGGAGGAAATCATATCAAAGGAGAATGACCGCTTCGTGATCCATGATTCTCAAGGTTATGAACCTGGGGATCCTACCAAATTTCAAGAACTCCAGAGGTTCATAGAACAACGTAGTGGGGAAGCGAAACCTTCTGACAAAATTCATATCATTTGGTGCGTAGTACACGCACTTATTTATCCGCAATGTTCTGATGAGATAGCGTCGTATTCTTTATAGGCTTTGCATTGCGACTCTTTATGCCGGAGGTCGAGTTCTTGAGACAGGCACGGAATCCCTGTTGAAATCTGTAAAAGTATGTACATTAGACAGTTTGCGCAGCCACGAGCCTGCCCGAAATGGCACGTGCGCGTCACGAACCGCTCGAAACCCTGAGTTGCGCCCACCGTAGACACGTAGACTGTATAATCCCCATCACCTTTCCGTAAAATGCCCATTACTCGTCGACAAGCCATCGAAAATGACCAGACCAATGCCAACGCAGCTCGTGATGAAGAGGTTTCCAATGGTTGAAGATTGTCGCAGCTGTGACACGAGTGATACGAGAGAAACGACTTCGCTCCCAGCCGAACTGCATACGGATGTCTGCTAGACGACCAGGATAGGCAAGACGTCTGAGGAGCATGCAAAGGGCTGTGACGCGATCCTCCTTTATTCTGTTCTCCTTGCAGTGCACGAATGGTGGTAAGTCAAGGACCTCCGTGAGTTGATATATTTTGTTGCGAGTAAACCTGTTTAAGGGTATGTGAGCTGGTGTTGCGGTTGACAATGCACAAGGACGCACCGAAACTGTTCTAACCACACTGTATCTGCCAGCTCATCCAAGTCTACCGGTCCACCAGGCCATGAACCACTTTCTGCATCACTCTCTTTCTCTTCAACGACATCCGCAATTTTAAGGAGAAGCTGTTGGAAATTTTGCTGTTGCTGGAGCAAAACAACTTCCATTTGAGTAGTACGACGTGTTACAGGTGATGTGAGCAGTGTAATGTACGAGAAATACAGAAATGCCCAATTTTCGACTGGTGCAGGCGCAACTCAGCTTCTCGGGCAGTTCGTGACGCGCACGTGCCATTTCGGGCAGGCTCGTGGCTGCGCAAACTGTCTATTTACACTGCAATATCTCGATTCTTTGCAAAAAATATGATTTGCGATAACAGATATTGCCGTGGTGGTCGTGTTTACAAAATATGACAAATTGGTCAACTCAAAGGCGATGGAGATTGAAGAGAACGATCCAGATATTGACGACGAAGCACTCATTGAAAGCTCTCGAGAAAAAGCAGCAAGGTATTGTGTGTAGAGCCGTTGAAAAGGTTTACATCCCGCACTCCCGGGTGTTCCAGTACGTCGAATTACTTCATGATATCGAGATCTAACGAGCAACATCAAATCTTTCTAGTGGCAAATAACTATGAGCACATGTTATCGGCGTTAATCCGAACCACAGAGATGGAGGCGGAGGAACCCACAGAAGAAGTGTCAGATGTCATGGAATCACCACCAGCTCTTCTGGCCATGGCTCAGATGGTTGACACTGACACAAAATTGCCCTCGCCATCCAGTGAGTACGTACCTGCCTGGATGATCGTCTTTCATCACTAAAAGGGTGCGCTCAGAGTGGCGAAGCAAAGTAGGTTATTGAATTCTTTTTCTTCTAGAAGGAATGCTTACTACCTTCTTACTATAGAGTACTGGCGAGGACCAAGCACACATTTTCTGGGACAGGGTCTGTGAGCCTGCTGGAGTGTTCTCCACAAGGACATCATCATAATTTGGAACATCAATGATCCGGAGAAGGTGAGCTTAATGATCAACAAAAAGATACCGAGAGTCTGATTGCTCGAGTCACATTGGCAGCTCCTCCTGTCTGATAAGTTTGAATCACAGGTCACTCAATCAGGAGGGGGCTTCAAAAGAGGATTCGAACTGTCGTGCGTGATTCCAATTTTACCTGCTTTAACACAGAGATGCCGATGTCATGTTTTAGGTCTGACACTGTGCGTTGCCTGATGTCATACATCATCCATCTCTTCAGTATAATGCGACGCATATTCTACCAAACCCTACCTGGCCCAGGATATCAAGTATCTAGAGAAAATCTTGAGAAGACCATTGAAGACTACCAAAAATCCTCTCATTCATCAGTATTTTGGGAAAAAACTGGTTTCAACTGGTACCAGCTGGTACCAGCTGTGTCCAGTTAACCACTTACCAGTGAACCAGATAAGTTTTTCTGATCACCAGTCCAATAGCGTCCTCATCAACAAAATATAGTGATAGCCGTCGAGGAGGGTTTAATAAACATTCCCAACAGCACTCACATCATCCGAGATGATCCGAATGATGTATTCGGGACCATCAATCTATGTCATCATCGCTAGGAACGATGATTGGCACCTCCCGACGCTCCCGACAACCAGCCGACACATTGCCGCCATTCTTAATAGATCCAACATCAATCATTGCAAACACTCACTGTTGAAGGTGATGTATATGTATATGTACAGTGCTCTAAGTATCTGTACCATTGACTTCTATTAACCACCAGCTGGCCAGTGACCAGTTTTTTCCAGAAATACTGATGTTACAGCATGTTCTCCGACGAGATCAATCAGTTTGTCAGGAAGACAAAAATTTTTCAATATGGTAGCAAGGATCATGTTCTATGGTGTTTATTCTGTAAAAAAAAATCATTTACCGACTTTTCACAGCCCACTTTCAAAGTTTACTGACTTTTGCAATTTCCGACTTTTGCCATATGTACACTCTGCCACTTAGACCTTACTTGATACAAGAACTGGTGCTCAGACGGCATCAGACAGTTAATAAACATCTGATTGAGTTGTACATGCTGAAATATAACAAAAAGAAGAGAAAATGAAGCGAAGAAAATAGAAAGAACCAGATTATAGTTGCTATTATTCATGATAACTCACAATTCTGCCAGTCTCACCTCATGTCTTTCTATTTGGTCAGAGACTGTTGCTAGCGAAGATGCAGCAAAGGAATACTTGAGTAAATACTGGAACTCGATTGGAACTTCAATAACTGCACTGAGGACCCGCAAAGGGGTATCTTGAGTGCCCAGTCTTCCAGGCAGATGTTTCAAGGTTTCTGTATACAAGTACGTTAGCCACAGAGCATTCCTGGTTCAGGAACTATGGAGGAGGAGTTGGATAAAGGCAAGAGCGACGACTCATGAGAGATGTGACGTGGCAGCCAAAGCCAAGCCGGAGTGGCAGCATGTTGACATTTCACATCACATGTTATGCACGTGGTCACGTGTCAGGCGAGACACGTCTACTTCCCATCGCCCCAAACTCCCTTTTTGATGGTTTAACAGAGCGGATTGCCTTAGAGATGTATTTAAAAGGCCATGAAGGGCTGATTGACAATATTATTCTTGGTTCGAAGTTAGAAAGTTGGTACACGAAAAGTGGTCAATGAAAAGTGGACCTTGAAAGGTCAGAAAATGATTTATTTAACACTTTGAACACTGTAATGTTCTGGGGAAGCTTGAAGAGCTTATTAGTCTCAAGTATCTAGCCTGATGATACACGTTGATAGTTTTCTTACAAGTTATATATTATAGATCTGGTAGTGTAGAAAAATGATGCATACAAAGAAATTGTGGGAATTTCCTAGTAGTCACTTCTTCAACATTGACAACAGACGTGATGTCAAAAAAATCCTGCTACCAAGTCTTCTTAGTGCAAGATATCTTTTCAAAGTGGTCCTGGATACAAAAATGGTGAAAAAAGGTGCACATTATTTCTCTCCAAGATGGATATGTACTCACCAGTCTAAACCCAGGCCGTCCGTATCGAACTCAGCATTGCCTAATTTAATCCCTACCACCTTGTGCTGATTCCAGAGATCGTCTCCGTCTTACCACACCACAGCAGAAGTGAGCTTCTCAGGAAAGTGTACTGCACTGCATATGGCCTCTCTGGATGACCAGGCTACCCTCATCGATCAGACCTCAACATCTTGACTGTTTTTTTCACCAATCGCTCTCCCTTCTCCACCTTTCTACACATCCAATGAGCCTATCCAGCTCCTCATAATCATGAACTGTAGACCTCATCCCCCTCCCCTGCCTCCTTGGCTGCCGCCCAATACCATTATTCATCTACCTCCAACTGGAATAACCAAAGCATCATGGCTCCATCCATGATAGCTTTCGGTTTGTCTTGTGTTGGACTAATCATCCACATTATCACCTCTTCTGGGATATCTGAGTGTGTCAATGTCTCACCATCAGGGATGGCCTGATAGAGGGTTATGCTACCATCAGAGATGCTGGGGTAACACTGGAGATGGGCAAGGAAATGAGAGATTGCCAGTGTGTCTGAGACAACGTCTGAAGGATGGGTTGTGGAATACAACCTTCTTCATCGCTAGTGACGAGGCAGAAGGATTATTTGGAAGATGGGGTCAGCTATTAACAAATATGGTACAAATCTCTTTCTGTCCTTGTTGCTGTTTCATTTGCTTACTGACTACCCCACAGACAGCCAGGAGAAGAACACCAATACTGCCATAGCCATAGCAACACTCTCAATTGTTGGAAGCTTTCACCTCCGCTTCTCCTGCCACTCTTGTCAAAGGCTATAGCTACCACTCCTCAGTGCTGTCGTGGGCGTTCCAAGATCGAGTGTATGGAAGCCATACACAACAGCAAGCTTGTACAAGGGTTTTGGCATGAGAGGTGTCATCTGTCAGCCGGAGTCTACTGGGCTGAATGAGTGGGTTGGTCACCACACATTGAGGATAAAGTGGAGAGTATACAGTTAATATGAGGTCAACGAGGGATATTGTTGTGGTATGAATGTTTTGCACTTTCTTGCTTGTGTCTTTCACTGACTGAAGGAATACAGATTAACAGGTTACTGCTGGCATCAAGCACCACCAGCTTCTCAACATCCCAGTCATTCTGACTTCACATTGATGTTGTCAGCAGTCAACATCTTCTGCATCCAGCTTGTTTCACCTGGTCCACCCGAATCTGGAATCTACGACTCTAGACCTTTGCTACACAGCCACAGAACTTCTCGATCATCCTTTTCCTCCTTTCAACAACAACGACAGTTAACGTCAACGAAACAACGACACCATAGTAATACACTGCAACACCTCCACTCTGTCCAGCCATGAAGCATCCTATGTGGTGCGTGTTGCTGTTCTAGTTCATTCCTCCTTATACAATTCCAAATTTGATTCTCTTTCGTGACTTTCATGGGTATACAAGAACACGAACCCAAGCAAGAAGAACATGGGATAGATGTAGATGGGGAATGGGGTTGGACAAAGGTGAAGGCACAAGGTGGGAAGGGTGAAATCATCCCCTCCGAGTTGTCTTTGACAGTGTTGGGGAGTCTTCGTCTCTGTATAATGGCCACGCAGGGAACACTGCTCTCAAAGATGACTCTAACATCAAGCCCTTACGCTCTTTATGTATTTCTTGTTTGCCAGTCATCACAATTCTTGTGTTTTTGACTCTTAACTGTCACATAGTCACACCAGTCACACCTTCAAAGTCAAACTCCCAAACCACAACACTATTTGCACTCCTCACCAAATTCACAGTGGCAAGTGCTGGATCATACAAGATACCCTAGATGGAGCTGGATGATCCTGAAGCTACTGGTTTGCAAGATATGTCAAGGTCTTGATTTCTCAACAGTGAAATCTATGAAGGCTGGTAGCATGTGCCTTTTATATGTGTTTACCCTGATATTTTCAGTATATTTTTGTCTTCCTGAATGATGAGGCTTGGTGGTCATTCATGTGTAGTAAACCAGTTTTGTGTGTGTAGTTGGCCAAGAGTAGAATAGGATAGACTCTTCTCATTGCCCGCTTAGAAGTTAGAACACAATTTCAGAATTCATTTTGTTTAAATAAGGCATTGAAAGAGGGGTTGGTAGGAAGAGGTGGTTTGATGAGGGATAGTAGATATGAGTTGAGACTAAGGTCAATGCCGACATGTCTTCTTTCAACCGCAACCTCACTCCATCCTCTTATGTCTGACTCAACCATTGCCAGCACCCGCACACCAGAAATGAACACCAATGCTATGTTTCATCTGTAATGAAGAGGGGAACCCACCAAGTACCCAAAGTACAACATGTGCATAGACCCTTGTTGGAGATGGATTTTGATAGGCGAGACATTTGGCTTTTTGTGCCTGGGAAAGGAAGTGGTGGGCTAGTGAATGGGGACAAGTATGGGTTGTATGGGTAGTGTAGGGGAAGATTTGGACAAAGTACACCTTCTGCTGCGTCTTGCACATCACCAATCCTTCACCCAAATTCTTGGAAAATCCCTATGCAAACCCCTTCTCAGCCCTCTCCATATCAAACAATCTACTCGGCATGTGGGCTCTCATGCTGGTGAGTGAGTCTTCTATTGCTAGTCCTACTTCTATAACTACGAATTGACCTTGTCAATGTTGACAGGTCTAATAACCTCAGTGGGTATTGGATTAGGTTGGGTGTGTATGAAGTATGGGATTTTGAGTGTGAAGATGTTTGGTGAAGAGTGAATCCTTTCTGCTATTTCTTATCCTTGTCAATGGCTACCTTCTAACATCTACTAACATGTCCCCACTTCCTACAGTCTCATCCAAACCCTGCTTCCACCACCAACCCCCTCAAACCCAATGCCCAATTGGCCAGTAACGACATACATAGACCTTCCCTTCACTCCCTTTGCTCTCATCCTCACCCAATTCCTCCCATCCAATGACAAGAACTCTTCAGCAGCATCAATGACAATTATTTTGTTTTTGTCCTCACTTCCCCTTCTATGGGACTGGGTTTGGGACTGAGCAGAGAGATGGAGGGGTGTGGAATTGGTTGAGAGTGTGGGTACAGACAGAGTCAGGCTAGTGTATCTGGTATGTCTTCATGCTTCCCTGGTTACCCTTCTCTCTAATCACTCTCATTCCTGATCTCTCATTCATCTCATCTTTTCTCAACCCTTACCTCTTTCTTTTATCGTTTCTATCCCCACACCTCTGGCCCCCCTCCCTATTCACAGTCATATTCATCCTTGTACCCCTTATCCATTACCTATACGTCTGACTACAATGAACAGCACTACAGATAGTCTTGGGTTCCAAGTTTATGTTCCAAGTTTACAGGAGCAGAAATGTAGACATGAACATGAGAGATGGTAAGTCAGGAATGATGGGGGATGGAGATGAGTAGGAGTAAGAGAAGTAGGTGAGTGAGAAGGTGGTAGGGGGTAAGAGGAGATGCGGGCTTACTGGGGTGGTTTAGGAAGGTTGGGGAGGGGGAATGTCAATGTCAATGTTAGGCAAATGCAAACACAAATGGGGCCAATGCCCCCAACCCCAATGTCATAGCCTTTGCTGCTGCCGCTACCCAGGACCCAATTGTTGAGGATGACAATGGCCAAGACCCTCAAGACCCAGATGCTGATTCTGACAGTTCTGATGAGGGAGAAGGAGGTGGAGTTAGACATCAACTTGAACATTAATCTCATATTGGAAGTTGATGATGGGGACAACTGCTGGGTGCACCTGCTCAACCTGTCTTACATATTCAAGCCATACCCACACCCATGCGAGATAATGCAGCTGCACCACTACCACTACCACTACCAATGCCAATGCCAACACTGACCCTGAAAACAAAAATGCAAACAGAGAAAACACAGCAAGACTAACCTTCCACACCTCTACCATCTGATGAAAGATTGCTTCTGAGACTGAAGCTGTGGATTTTGAGGAGGATACTGGAGCTTCTGAAGGCTGAGGAGATTCACCTTGAGGGGCTTCAACAGCGGGTGGTCAGATAATCCCTGAAGTGAGACAATCAGTGTTTAGGGCAATTGCAAGTAATGCGAAAGTATGGTAGATTATGAGGTAAACGGATAGAGTAGTGGTGGTGGTGGAGGAAATCTAATACACATGCTCCACCTAAGCGCAAAACTACAATTGCTTTCTTGATCTCTCCTTCTCCATACACTTGTGGTCAATACAAGCCATTCGCAGCATGGTGCAGATACCTGCATCATTTCAAAGTCCCACTGTCAAAAGTGTCAACACCTGCTTCACTTTGTCACCACTATTAGTGATAAGCTGCTTGTGATCGTTGATGACAGCAGCCTTTCCAACCAGCTGTTGGCTCATATTCAGGCTGGTCAGCTTCAGAGCCTGTATCTCGTTGGTTTTGTGTCTAGTGAGGGGAATCAGACTTCTGAGTGGGTGATAATGGAATGGTGTGTTTTCGTGGATTCCAATATGGATACAGTCATGAATTCCTTGCAAGACCTCATTTTCTCCTAGCTCCTGACATTGATGACAGAGTATTCCACCATTCGCTGGACTGGTACAGGTTATTGAGTGGAGGTAAAAGCATCCATGATGGAATTGGTACTCCCAAGGCAGCACTAGCAGGTTATGAAGGGCAAAAAGATACAAAGAATGAGCAGTGTTGCCAAGGTCTGGTTCAGGTCAGGTCCAGCCAAAATTCCAGCCATCTGGAAAGGTGAACAGAAGTCTGGGGCATGCTTGCTGAGGGTGAATGGAGCCAGGAGCTGGTTTTGTGACCTTGGAGTGTGCCACCATGTTGTAGGTTTTTGGTGAGTGTACCTTGGGTTGGACCCAGTCACTCTGTGCTGATACATCCTCATTATTGATATCCTGGTCACAAGATGAGTTTGGAGAGTATGAAATGGGGAAGATAGTTGGATTGGAGGCTTCTGGTGTTGCGGAAGAGGCGGGAAATCTATGTGGAGTTGCATGTGAGTCTTCTGGCCAATTCTCGAGACTGTGGTATCACTCACTCTGCATTAATGACCTCTAGCAATACGAGGACCTTTGATTCAAAATACACATCCTTCAACCCTCTCTTCCAGATGAAATGCACTAGCACTCAATATAGTCCATACTTCCCTCACCTTGCCCAACCTTTCTTCAAGCCGTCTTTGCAAGTCTCCCCTATCTGAATGCAGCATGTATCATTTTGTTCAAGATATTCTCCCAGTCATCTTCTGGCTCCATTCCCAATGCTATCAATGCCTCTGGATTACATGCAAAGTCTTGGAAAGGATGAGACTTGCTAGCATGAGACACCGCATCTGGGATCCACAGTGTATGTTTCCACAGGCACTCCAGGAGATTTTCAGCATCGGCCCAGACAGAAATGTGCTCACATGCCTGCTGGGATGTCTGAGATGTCTACTCTCAACTTGGAGAATGACTCAGGGCTGACTGTGGGATGGGAATGACAGAGATAATGGCAGGAGGTGTAGAGACTGTGGATGGGTTGAGTACTGGTTTTTTGGTCAGCTGGATTTGGTCTTCAGAGCTGGCCAGAGTGAGGCTTTTCATTGGGCTTTGTGTTGGTTGGCTTTGCAATTAGCTTTGCCAATGTGACCATCCAAGTTTTTGTAGCCTCTGGTGTCAACCTGTATTTCCTGGTGACATTCTGGGCAAATGAGAACACTGTTGTTCGTCCATTTGCTGGGTTGCTTTTTCTTTGTGGGCATAGCAAGCAACAATGTGGAGGCAGTGAAAAACAGGTTGTAAAATCTCTGTTACCACATATGGTTTGAGCACAGCATAGCTACAAAGGCACTAGAACATCTCGGAATGGGTTTGAAAAACTTTAGCTGATGTTGGCTGACCTCTGTCAATGTCAATTAGTGCCTATAGGGTCTTCCCAGACTCCCAGTTGAATGCTGTCAAGAAAAATTTTGGCCAGACCTGACCCTCCCCCCTACCTGATGTGCCAGATACCTGGCCTGTCTCCCCCTTGGTAGTACAACATGAAGACCGTATGACAAAGTTCTCGACATGATAGATAGATACATGAAGTTGTCAATGAATGAATGAATGAATTATGCTGCACTGCAAAAGCTACATAAGTGTAATGAGTAGTAGCTCTATGTGGACCCAATTACTGGATACTGCAGGGCAAGCAACAGTGTCATAGGGCCAATTGTCCTCGCAGGCAGGGTAGGGCGTCTACAACACTGAAGCACTATAGTACGACACAGAGATGATATGACATAATCTTGATGTGAAGTTGCAGAGACAGTGTAATGAGGTCTCAATGCAAGGGAGGATATGATGGAGTATGAGGCAAGTGGCAATGACAGTCAGCTAAGGTTAGTAGGGAAAAAGACAGTTGGCTAAGTACATACAATATAAACTACAGAGAAACAGAGATAAACGAGGTTAAGTATGTAGTATAAAAATACAAAGAAACAGAGAGAAACGAGAAAAGATACAAGAAAGGAAACACAGAATGAAAGAATATATTTACACCTGAATATGGTTACTCGCGCTCATCAGACCAAATCTTGTCAATTCTTGGGATCCCACACCTATCCTTCCAGATGATGAGGACACTGTGAACAAAAGCTGCAGTTGCAGCGACAAAATTCCAGTCAAATATCCAGCATTTCAGGAGCTCCAAGGCATGACTGTTGGAACAAGTGGCAAGGGGGTCAAGATGGATGGAGGAGAGGAAGGCAGAGCATAGGCCGGTGATTTGGGGAAGGTGAAGACACTGTAGCAGGACATGCTCTGGTGTTTTGTAAGACATATTGCAAAAGCAGCAGAGCATTGATGATGGATTGTTGTTATTGTGAGGAGTTCTACCTGGAGCACAACAAAATACCCAAGGGGAATGTTTCCACATAGTAAGTGGGTCAGTAATCTCCAATGGCAGTGATGGGTCACACAGTGCAGGTAATGACAGAAGTATACAATGGGAGATGAAGGGGTAGAGTCAGAGTCAGAGTCAGGGTCAACAGGTTCCATACGTCCCCTGAGTAGACTGAGGCAGCTAAAGAGAAATTTGCTGGAAGAGTTATTAACCTCTTTGATGAGGTCCGTCATGTTGGAAGGAGTGAGTAGTTTGTTTGGGGGTAGAGATAGAGGGGGAGTGTCCAGATGATGGGGGAGATGTTGTAAGATGTAGTCAAGGTTGGAGAGCCAGCATGGTGTCTTACGAGAACAGAGGATGAGAAGACTTCAGAGAGTGATATGAGTGAGTTTGTTGTGAGGGAGCTCCAGTAGATATCTGAGGTATGATAGAGCTAGGGTAGCTCAACAAATGTGTATGGGACATATGCCAGTTTCAGTATACAATGGGGTAAGAATAGAATTGCTGGAGAGACCAAGAATGTGACAGAAGAATGCATGTTGGACCTTTTCGAGATGGTGGGCAGCTGAGTCGGTAATGTTGAGGACTATTTCACACCCAAAGATAAGGTGACAGTCAACGAGAGCAGTGTAGAGATGTTTTGCAGATTTGGGAGGAAGATGGCCTCTGCCAACTAGGTGTTCAGTTCCCAGGATGCCATGAGAGGATATGGTAGTGGCTTTCAACTTGTTGTTGTAGACGACAGTGAAAATGTCCTTTTTGACTGAACAGAATGTGATCCCAACATATTTGAAGTGATTGGTGAGTCGTAGAGTGTGACCATTGATAGTGAATTGAGGAGGAGCAGAAAGGTCAAGGTCACTGGTGATATATTTGATGATGTTGACCTCAGAAACATGAGGACAGATGTTGCCAAATATCATGACCTCAGACTTTGAGGGGCTGAGAGTGAGGAAGTTGTTGTAGCACCATAGTTGTAGTGCATCAAGGTGGTGTTGGAGACCAGTGGGAGAACGAGAGATGATTACCATATCATTGGCATGCTCTAGATGTGAGATTGTGGTGCCATTGAGGGCAATGTCATGTTTGTGAGGAGGGAGAGAGAAAGTTGATAGATATAAGTTCCACAGCATAGGAGACACAGGATCTCTTATGAGAACTCCAGAGCCAGCTTTGAAATCTTCAGAAGATTGTTCCCCAAGGATAAGGCGGTAGCACATATTGGAGTACAGGGATCTCAGCCAGTCATAATACATGCCAGTGAGACCCAGGTCCTCCAAGCAGTTCCAGAGTGCACTATGGTTGGTAGAAGGGAAGGTGTTGGAGATGTTGACAAATGCGACATAGAGGGTCTCACTATGATCACAGGCACATTCAATTAGAGAGCGAAGGATGAAAGCATTGTTATGTGTTTGGTGTCTGGCGTGGAATCTGTTTTGGTAGGGGGGGATAAGGTGGCCAAGTTTAGCAGCTTTAGTGAGTTGCTGGAGAATAAGGAGGGTGCCAAACTTCAGAAAGCAGCTTTCAAAGCATTTGCACAATAGTTATTGGTGTTAGAGAGATCTCTACCATGTTTAGGAAGTGCGGAGAGTAAGGGGACATCACCAGTGCAAAAGCAGTGGCTATAGAGCTCACAGAGAACATTGTTGTTGAGTTCGAGAATGAGCAAGTAAGTGGACTCATCAGCACCAGAGATATTGGAATGGGGATGTTCAGAAAGATGTGATTTCAAGTCTTCAATGTCAGGTACAGTGATGGGTTCATTGAGAATAGGGAAGATTGAAGGAGCAGAAACACATGGCCGGTTTTGCACACAAGTGTTATGTTTGTGCAAAAGATCCTCATTGAACCGAGAAGAGGTGGGGTCCAGTGGGTTCAGTCAAGGGTGGAAACAATTGAATAGGTCTGAGAGTGAGACTAGAGGAGGTGGGGTAGATGGATAGCAGAATTTTTTATATAGTTTCCAGAAGGCAGCAGGAGAGACACTGGCTTCCACAATTTTGTCTCACATGGCAGTTTGTAGATGGCATTGGAGAGGGCTGTGATGGTGGTTAGCAGCAGAAGAGGGATTATAGAAATGGGTTTTGTTCTGGGGACCTGAAGGAGAATTACGAGGTAGATTGGTGGAGATTTTGGGTTGTATATGACTAGCTGGAGGCAGGTTGAAGGACAGTGGAGGAGGAGCAGTGATAGGATCATTAAAGTCACCATTTGGGGGTAGTGGCAGATGGCAAGCTGCTTTCGCTAGTGAGCTAGCATTATGATGATGTTGCTTGGCTGAGTCAGCATTAACTGTGATCAATTTGACTGGTGCCAAATGGGAGGCAATTGCAAGAGTGATACATTTGAGGAGGTCACTGTCTGTGCAAGACCAGCCACATCTTGCTTTTGCTGGAGCCCAGTAGGTGAGGGAGTTGGTTAGAAATTCAGATGAGGTATGTATGAAGAGAGGACAGTCAGGTGGGGCAAGTTGTAGGGCCAAAAGAATAGTGAAAAGGTCAGAGCAATTTTTAGATTGGGAGCCAGGCATGTGGTTAGAACAATTGAGCGGGCTTCCAAAACCAAAGAATACACTGGAGCCTGCAGGATTAATCCAAGAACCCTGGGTATGGACAAACAAGGATGGGCAGGGGTGTGGCTCCAGGATCACATTGCCATAGAGTTTTTTTCCAGCTCTGTTCAAGAGTAGGAGTGGGGCACTGAAGCAGTTGGTCCAGTAGAAAGTCAAGGTTAGTGACCAATGGTGTGAAAATTTCTGGACAGCAGTGGGAGTGAGGGGTGGAGAGGGGGTCCATATTGCCTGGGGAGAGGATGAGGACAGAGGGATATCAGAAACAAGGCAACCTGAAAGGGAGGAGTTACACACCTGAAGTTCATCCCTCTTCTCATCTCAAAACGCCCAACTAGAATCACCAGATTAGCCCCTACTTGTTCCAAGTGTTGTCGTGCCATGCTGCCCCGACACGTCTGCCTTGTCCTGAGATGCACTGTATGCATACTGAGATGGAGGGGGTATTGAGGAGAGGGGAGGGGAGGTTAGTGAGCAAGGGAGAGGGATGATGGTGGTTGGAGAGAGAGTCGTCTTCGAACAAAATTGTTTAGGGATGTGTCATTTTACATTGGGGCAATGATAACATTGGTCTGTCAGCATGCAATTGACAAAGAAACTCACTGAGTCGGACTTTGAATTGACTTGACGACGTTGATGTGTTGACATCTGTGGGTCCTTTAAGTCGAACGTCCAAGTCTGACTTGACATCTGTGCTTTGACCTAACTGATGAACGTTAAAGCACAGGTGTCCCAGATCGGGTTGTGTCACAAAACAGATTTTCCCATGTCTGCCCATATCTGCCCATATCCACCCCAGTGTCAATTTTGACTGGGAATTACAGCCTATCCCCTCTGGACCATGCCAAGCACATAGAGTTTGTGCTAGCCACAGATGCAGAGTTTCAGGACGTCCCCTGGCATCCCCTATCCTCAATAAAAGTGATGAGGAGGAGGAAGAGAGTGTTCGCTTTGAGGGGGATTTTTTTGGTGCAGATTATGGTGAAGAAGACTTCCCAGGTTTCACTGGCCTGTCTCACAATGATGAATCTCTGCTCACAGAACCAATTTGGGAACCAGAGAGACCCATCACTTCTGTGGTTGAGTCCATTGACGATGACGATTTCCCTACTCCTCCCCACCATCCTCCCAATGTTCCCCTCCAAAGAGTACCTGCTCATCGTGATGGGATACATGTAATCAAGCTAGTCCCAAGACAAAGAGGTCAAGATGGGGACTAGAGAGCTATTACTCTAAGCTTATATTGAAGCTCACTTAGTGACTAAGCAGCATAGCCACATTTCTTCTGAGGACGAATTGTCCACCCATAGATTTTTCAAAAGGCAGCGTCTCATGCTTCCGAACCTTATGTAGAATAATTTTTTTTCATACACTCTATCAAGCGTTCAGAGGGATTAGAAAACAATGATCATTGACGCGTCGCTGTGTTTAAGAAACTTTAGACCCAGCCAATCTGTCTGAAGGAATTAAAGATAAAACTTATCTGAGTAGGATTGGCTCAAAAAATGGAAAGATGACGCGCATTTGATGATTTTTTCCTGGTGAAGACAGCCAAACATGGATTTACCTAATTAAAGTCTGCTTCACGTTATGTCACGTGAAATTGTCACACTTGTTGCATTGTCGCTGTTGCTGTCGAAAAGCTCTAGTCCCCCGCAATAACTGATTGGAACCCACTCTAATCCATGGGTAACATACAGAATAATCAATACCGGCGTAGGAATCAACAAAACAGATCCGAAAAGCAACAGGAAGCACTTGCAAGAGCCCGAGCTAACCATTACAACAAAGAAAATGGTACCACTACATCACTAGACACCGTTCAACCCTCCTCCACTCCCTCTCCAGCTTCTCAGCGAGTACCACTGAGGCCTAACCCTGTTCAATGGCAAAAAGTATGAGTCAGCAGCAAGACAAGCGCTCAACTTCGAGAGTACAAAATGTAGTAATCGCCAACTGCGAGCAGACAAACAACTCTTGAAGAAAGAAAATCTCTTGCTCAAGGAGGGGCAACTGCAGATGTTGGAAACAGAGTTGAGGAAAAAAGATGACAACTATCGAGGTGCTAGAAAGAAGCTATTAGAGAGGATCGAGGAAGGAAAGCAGATGGCATACCTTTATAGTGACCAGTGCCAGGCTCTTCGGGAAGAGGTATATGCCTTGGCACACAAAGCTGAGAAGCTAGACTGACTACGACTACATGCAGTTGCTCGCGAACGAACTGTTAATGCTGTTAATCGAAGGCGAGGGAAAGGTCAAGCAGGAGCTTATTCCACCAAGTGCCGAGAGAGATGATTTCAGCTGGCTGCTCGAGAGCAAAAGTTGGGAAACTTATGAAAATAATAGACCGCACCTTTGGTATCCAGCTTGACTTCAACATCAGCCGACGTACAGTTTCTAGAATTGTGCTTGAGGGCGGAGTTGCTGCAAAGATAGAGTTAGGCTACGAAATCTTAAACACTAAAGGTGAGATCTCACTGTTGGCCACTCCAAGCTTGTATACTAATGATGGCCTCAAGGTGCAACCATTAGTCAAGACAGTACATCGCACAGGAAACAAAACTACGAGGCCAAACATGGTGTCATCCACTCAACCAACTATGACGAAAACAGTCTCTTGAAGCCACGTGTTCGATTTTTTTGCCTCTCATCACCCAACAACCACACAAGCGAAGGCTCAGTCAACTCATGGAAGGAACTCCTCATCAAGTTGGAGGATGTCTTCAACCGCAGTCCACTTGCCCAACGTCTAAACCGCCAGTTCACAATACTTGATTTCCTGCGCGTTCTGAAGGGAATGAGTGGTGACCATGCAAATAAAAGGCGACTGCAGAAGGGATATGGGAGTGGAAAAAGGATGAATTGGTTGCTGAGCTGGGCATGAAGAAGCTTGGTCAAATGCAAATACAATTTGGGGATTTGGTTCTTTACCTGGCATCCTGGAATGCAAAGAAGGTCGAGGAGGCTGGTGGATATGATGCATGGGAGGCTCTACCAGCTCTTGAAAAGGCAGAGAGGGACAATGCATTGATGAATGAGATTTTGAAGGACCTGGGACAAGCGGAGTACAACAAGTTGTCAGCCAGTGATAAAAGGGAACTGGACCTATTTATATGGGCAGGGTGTTGCATGCATAAAGACCAAAACAGTTTCAAAGGAGGGAACACAGAGATGATGGCTAGATGGGAGAAACTTGGGGTTGACGCACCTATTCTTCTCGCAAATAAATCAAACACCGCTATTCTTATCAAGGTTTTGGAGCCTGGAAAAGACTTCGACAAGCTTTCTGAAATCGAACGAAAGGCTTTTGAGGAGTCAGCGCGTGGAGGAGCAAAGGCTATGGACTTGGCTGGGGCTCTGTTTGAGAACAAGGATGAGAAGAAGGGACAAGGCGACTTACATGTCAATGCATTTGGACAGCGATTTCCAGGAACAAATAAAACACGTTTTGGAAGCCATGGGGACACTGCCTGTCATGTCATACGCAATCTGCCAGGCTATGTTGAGTTCATGAAGACGTTACCTTACAGCAAAAGCAACGTGTCCCAGACAAACATCAAAAAAAAACCTTCTTCAGGCGCTCCAGGACCCAGCCACCATTACCGAGCTATGTGCAATGGTCTTGTACAGAAACATGATCTCTAAGCCATACATGGATGTCGTCCATGGCTCTGGAATTGAGGAAACGAACGTGTTAGAACTTGGATCCCTTCACACAGAAGTTTTGACACATATACGTACCCTCATTGAAGATCCCGAACTCTTGTTTGGGGATGACACATCTTATGCGACAGCAACTCTGGATGGAAAGGAATGGGATGATAAAGAAGCTGTTAATACAGTCTTTCAGCTAGCCAAAACGTTGCCTTACCTCAAACCTATCACTCTTGCTTTTCTGCGTGGTTCCTTGACAACTTGGACACGGTTCTCCTCTGAATTTGCTCCAGGTGGTTTGATTGATGAAGCGAGTGCTGAAGAGCGTGGGCTTTGGTAAAGCTTACCTGCTTGAAGGAACTTTCTGAAGACTTGCCAATTTACCTGCTCTTAGCACCGTGCAAGCGTTTGAATCTTTTGGTGGGAGAGAATGATCTGATGCAGCACAAAGATGAGAAGCATTTGTGCAAGTCTCTTCATGCAAAGGCTATGCGTGTTTCAGGTTTCCAAGTGATGGGTCACTACATAGCTACATAACTCCAGATATTCTTCACACACATTTCCTGCCAACAGCATTTCTTCTCACCATATCAACTCACTCTTGAACCCAAATGATAAGCAGGATATTGTACTAGCATTTCAACTACTTGAGGAGATGTACCAGTTGCTGGAAGCCCCAGTAGACAAAGATCTGCTCTATCATGCTACTTGACACACCATTCACATTTATGGGACTTTGGCATACAATTTCATGGTTCCATTCTTTTGTGTTGATATGAGCCTAAGTGAACAACTTGTTCATCTCTGTACTGCCTCCAATATGCTGCTCATTGTGTACCATTATAATGGTGCTGGTACCAAATTCCTCCCCTCCTGCCTTTATCTCAACCTCCAGATCACAATTCAGAATGTCCTCTTCTGCATCGCCAAAGCAAAGATTGATACTCCTGATGGCAAAATCTTTATTGCCCACCTTGGAACTGATTGCGAAGAGGGCCATTTTGCACTTGTTCAGACAGCCACAGGTACAGATTCCAATCCAGACTTGCTTCAATTCAGAGGTCGTTCTGGTGTTTGTGAGGTCAATGTGATCCTTGACAAGCATCCAGAATGGGATTGCGGCAGCTGTTGCTTGAAACTCCCATCCATCACTCAGGACTCATCTTCCAGGAATATTGTTTCCTACCATGATAATATCAGTTCCAGATCCTGGAAGGGTGATCTCAGTGTTAAAAATGTTGATATCCATTCTTGTTATGCTACCAGTCACTGGAAAGCACTCAAGGTGCTTCCAGAGGGTCGGTTCGACTTGAATAATCTACCACTGGATGTTGACATGTTCGCCCCCTTTGGAAAACTGTTGTTCAAGATTCCAGGTGCTCTAGATGACAACAAAGACACTGATGATATTGTCAGTCTGACTGGAACAGAGGCATTTGTTGAGGTCAAAGACACCTACTCCCCTGATGATGATATTGAAGATGTGATTGCAGCAGAGCATCCCTGTGATGAAGCTTCACCTCAGATCGAGATAAATGGTGTCTCAGTTAAAAAATCTCATGCCATAAATGACATGATGAAGTATAGAGCAGTTTGACATTCCACTGACCACTTGAAGTGTGTCCAACAACAGCCCTGTTTCAACAAGACAACTATTCTATTGACTGATGATGATTCCAGCCAGGATTGTCTACATATTGGATTCCCCATCGCAACACTGGTCAAGTGCAATAATCAATTATTTCTCACTATTGCCCAGATCAGTACTTTGTCTGTTGCATCCAAGAGCACAAGCTTCTTGACTATGGAGAATCTGGCCAATGACTCTGCCAAAGTCAGCTATCAGATTCTTCACCTTTCCCCTGCAACAAAATGAACGATCTGTCAGGGAGATATGATTGGCAGTGGCTTTTGTTGATGGATCAAGTTTGTGATGGGGCTCAGGGATGTTTAGTTCATCCTATCAACCCTGAATTGCTCCTTGAACCAAACGTCCCAGGATCTGCAGGTTTTTTGTTTGATGGTGCTGGTTAATGGCATTCACTGCTAGCATCTTTGGTCAACTCACACACACTGACCTTTGCCAGGTTCCAACAGTCAAGGTCAACGATTATTTTCCATATTGCTGAGAAGGTATGTTTTAAATGCTGATCGTGCTCAGTGTATGACTCCTTACTGATCAATTGGTCTATAGGCAAAGTTTGTTTCCTCTGTGAACATGATGATGACAAGCAAATGGCACCATTGGACAACAGCAGTCATTTGTGCACCATATGTGGCCCAAAGTACGTGCTTGAGAACTTCCAGAAGTTTGGCAAGCGCATACTAGAGCATATGGCTGCTCATATCCTATGTGATCCTTCTATACAACGTGAAGATCAGCCTCACAGACTGTGTCTCTGCCCTAATGGCATTTGTGTTATCTATCTTCATAAAGGCAAGGGAAGCAGTGCAAGCATGCAAATAGATATGCAAAAATCATTGTGCATCAACTTGCAGCATCTGAGTCAAAAAAATCATCACCCTGCTCCAACGTGCCTGTTAACTGTCCTGTATGCCCTCAGGGTAGTCCCACAGTACTCAGATACTGCTTCAATGAACGTATGCACACACGACACCCTGGAAACAAATTCAAGCTCGACTGGACTTTATCAGCATTCGAGGTTTCTGAAATGAAGAAGATATATGCTCAACGTTTCAATTCGAACAAAAAGTGTTCATCAAAAAGAAAAAACACACACTGTCAATTTCTGAAGCACACAGCTCTCAGTTAACATTCAGGTATGTTTTATTCTTGATAGTCAGGTTAACTTACTGTTAACAATTTGACAGACTGGACCAAATTATCAATTCAGATGAAGACTCAGACAATGAACACGATGAGGACTCGGACAATGATTGTAGCCCTCATACAAGTGGCTCAGAGCTTAAAGAGGTACCTGGAACAGAGGGATACAATGATATTGGTGACGAAGAAGATCATACCCACTCCGAAGTGCTGCCAGGAGCCACCTTGAATGAGGAAGATCTCAGTACATTTGGATTCACACTGGCTGTAAATTTGTGAATCTGATTATCATCTAAGTTTCTCTGCAAAAGCAGATGCATTCTATCCTATCAGATGATGAAGAGGAGGATCTACATGCTCAAGAATTACTGAGTTAGTGGATTCAATGCCAACAGGTATGCTACCACTGTATATCCATTGTATTACATGTCTCACGGACTATTCTAAACAGGCTCATCAACTCATCAAGCAGAGGAGCAACAGTACTCAGCCCATGATATAGCAACTCGTCTACATACACAATCCACACGAGGACAAGTGCAATCAAGCTATGCCTTTGATCTCAGCAACTGTACTTGCAGAAATCCCATCACTCCAGAAGAGAAAAGCGATGTGCTAATCTCTATTCGTTGCAAAAACTCACAATGCAAGACCAGATGGGCATGTGAATCTTTCAAGTTCAGATTAATCAAAAACTTACCATTTTTCATCTAAATAGTTTCACCGGGATGCAGCCTGTCATGCAGGAAATAGAAATGTACCACCAGAGCGTGGACTCAATTGGAAATGCGATTCGTGCCAGGATAATAGCCAGAAACGACGTAGAATGTAGTTGACTAGAGGCCAAAGCCTCTTATCATATCTTATCAAGTTATCTTATCTAATAGATTTGCCTTTTTTGGAAGGAGGGAGGGTCCCGAACAATCGCTAAATTTTTTTCCGACGGGATGTATAGGACATCCATTCCGCCACCCCCTTGGTAACCGAGGCGTTTTCTTGGCATCACAAGGGTCGGCAACAAAAAATCTCCCTGGTTGTTCCTCTTTCTCCTAGGGATATGCCTTTCATCGCCTTGGCTACTCCTCACAACGTTCGTAGTATGTACTAGTAGTGGACGCGTTTGAGAATGAAACGGATGTAGATCGGTTGCTTGGTATGATGAAATTTGAATTGACGTCAATCATGTTGATTTATTTGGACTCTAAGCGACCGACCACCTCGGTCTCAGTCTCAGACTCTTTTCCTCCGTCACCAATTGCAAGACTGTGAGGCAGACACTCCTTTGTTCTTTCTTTCGTTCTTTACTGTCCTTTTTGTGATTGGTTTGGTGGAAGGAAGAGGGTGAGTATTTTTTGAAAAGGAAGAGTAGCGCTTGCTGAGTCCTGACGTTCTTTCCTTTTTGGAAAAAGATCCAACCATGCAAGACACACGACGACATTCCTTTCACTTTCGTTCCTTTCCCTCTCGCTTGCATTCCCGAGCTCTAGTAGCCAAAGCAGTCGACATTCTTCCTCGAGATGACTCTCCTTCCTCGTCATCGTCATCAACCGACCCCAACGCCGACAACGGCCGCTCGCACAAACTCCTTGTCGTTGGTCTCATTCTTGGGTTCTTTGGGGTCATTATCATTGGTGTTATACTATATTGGACAAAAAGGATGAATCTAGTAGAGAGAAGAAAGTACATGGAGAGACTCGATGAGCCCCGACCGACCACGACCTCGCCTTCTAAACGCCGAGGGTCTCCTTCTAAAATGGAGGCGGAGAGGAAGGAAGGACTTGCTCGGAATGGGTCTACTTCATCTACGTCGTCGCAACCTCAGACTCAAAATCAACGTGTACCTACTCGCCAAAAATCCCTCGGTCGTTCTCTCTCCACCTCAACCCGCCACCTCCTTCGCTCCGCATCAACATCCTCCACCAACCTCCTTAGCTCGTCATCCAACCTTCTTCGTTCCGCTTCATCTTCTTCTACTAATCTCCTGCGTTCAAAAACCTTTGCAAAGGCCAAGGAGAGTAACTCCCTCGCAGCCAAGATTACCCCGTTTTCCCTAACGGACGGGAATTATGGTTCACATACCAACCTTCCTGGTCAGCTAGACGACCATCTTCGTGAAGGAACAGGAGGAGGAGACCCCGGCGCCATAGATGGCTACGGCCATGGTCCCCGATTCATCCATACCCCAGGCGAAAACATGCGTATAGCCTCTAGGTTAGAGAACGGTGTTTGGATGTTTTCGGATCCGAAGAGGACGAGGGGTGGGTTGTTGGGGAATATGGGGAATGAGAGTCAAGTTAGCTTGGTTTCTGGTGGTCCTCATGTTAGGAGACATACAGCCGATCCGTTCTCGGTTCCTGCAACTCCAATTGACACTGATGGGAACGAAAGAGGCAGTCCGTTTGCTGATCCGCCTCTTACCTCGTCATCTTCACTACCAAGACAACCTCCAACTGCTGCGAGGAGGCCCACTCTACAGAAGGCTTACTCTTCAAACAACGTCTTGGATGTCCAACAAGCTCAACGAGTAGAGGATGTATCTAGGAGTGCTTCGCCTTCTGGATCTATCTACTCTCTCTACGACTACGGTGACGGTGGTGCTTCTTCATCTTCGCTCGCCGGCCCCAACGGCAACAGCAACGCTAACGTTTCGTCGAGCCCGAGAGCCCCGCCCCCATCCTCATTCCCCCGAAATATCAACATCAACACCAACCTACCATCTAGACCTTCGTCACGCTCTTCAATGCTCTCCGTCTCATCTTACACCCATGCATCTCACTCTCCCTCCAACGCCTATGCCCATGGAATCCAAGGCATTCACGAACCCCTCTCCGAGTCCATACCCCGCTCGAAGCCTAGAAGTGTGAGTGTGTTGTTGGAGATGCAGCGTGAGGAGAGGGAACGGCGATCACGTCATCTTAGTCGGGGGAGTTTGGGGGGCTCTAGTGTGTTGGGAGTGAGTCTCACAGGGGGAGTGATACATGGGACACCGTATGCGTATGATGGGGACAAAGAGAGATGGGATGGGACTACGGAAGGAGGATGGACAGAAGAGCCAGATGAAATGTCTGACTTTACGCATTCGGATATCCATTCTTATGCGTATTCCCAGTCGGCCTACAGTCACTCGGAAACTCATAGTCATACACAAGCACAGACGCAGCAGGGGATGGAGATGTCGGAAGCAGAGAGGGAAAGGGAAAGAGAGAGAAGGCTACGAGAGGATATTGAGAGGTATAGACGTGGAGAAGGAGGCGCGGCGTTGAAGCTAGACACTCAGACACCGTCCACATCCACGTTTACATCGGCACTGACACCCACCTCTGGTTCTGCTTCGGCGTTTTCATCTGTGTTTACGTCCAACGCGTACACTCCAACTACTCCATACACCCCGTACATCCCTTATACACCCAACACCCCGTACACTCCCCATACTGCGTCGACGCCCACATCGGCCTCAGCGGTCCCCACGACCTCCTTAATCCGAAAACCATCCAAAGCTCGTGTGCCAGTGTCGGTTTCGTTGGATTTGGGGGATCCCACTAATCGTAACTAGCCTTGGGCAGTGAAGGCACAACAACGACAGTCCAACGCTTTCATGTATGTGGGCTTTAGCTTCAACAAGTGTCAGCGAAAGATGTCACTGCAGGTTGACCTGGATACGCACCTCTTCATGCGTTTTCTGGAGTCTTGCGCACCAACCGGCAACTGCGGATACCGCACCGAAAGCCGCATGCTGCATGCTCTTCCCTTTTTGACATCTTCAAGCCTTCCGGGTTTGACCTCACTGTGCGCGTTCTGTTGTCAAGAGTAGTAATGGCTAGTAATCCTAGGGGAAAGAGTAAGTATTGTATATGTACACCCAGTCAAACTAAAGGGACCCGCTACAACTACTGCTGCAATACATGCCATTGGTATTATAACGATAATAATTATAGATAATATCATCATTCCCAAACAGAGAGTGAATGCGTGATCCCCGTTTGTGATATTCTCCAAAAGACAAGGCTGGAAGGTTCGAGGCTCTGGACTTATGCCGTCAAAAAGACAATAAGGCTTGAAGTGCTAGGGCCTCGTACTCGCCACCACTTCATCACTGCTTTCCGCCCCAACGAGTATGTGAGCGGAAAAGATTGTGGGCGTGTCAGAGCACATTTCAATGCCAGTGGCTAGTCTCCGATGAACTCAGGGTCTCCTACGTTGGTTCTACACGCATCCATACCGTATACGCATGCGCTTAATAGGCCATAAGTAGGTGCATGCAACACTAAGGTTTTTCTTTGTTAAACACTTGTAAAGACTACATACAAAAATGTTTCCAGGCACAATTGCTACATCTCTTTTCTCAAACTCAGAGTTTCGACCCAAAGCCTCTCTAGTCATCGTCTTGAGGAAGAATTTCGAATACGAACGCCGGGTCATCATTATTCCCCGGACGAATGGCGACGTCTGAATAACGCAAATAAGAAAACGCGAACGTATAGGGTGAAAAATTAGAAGAACTACACTAACCTGCTCACGCTGGTCGGGGGGACCTTCGGGAGCCAACCAACCAGCATTCTTGTCACTGTTCAGAATGCTAAGGCAACAGTAAATATATCAGCGGGGAGAAAAGGCAACGGAATTTGGATACATACCGATATCTGTTTGGACCGGACTGGGGGGCAGGTTCGATAACCCATTCCTCAGGCGGTGGGACTTGCAACAAGACGGCCATGACCAGGTCACCGACGTTGGTGGTGTGGGCACTCTTGTTGAGGAGAATGTATCTATCGGGGTCAGGCGTAGATGTAACTTCCCACTGGGGATGGACAAAGGGTTAGAATTACACCTTGACTTGAGAACGTTAGATGCTAACCAGTCCACGGTCATTTGAGGCATTTTCAGGATGTTTGACGATCGCTTTAGGGTTCAAAGAGCGATCTTCATGAATGCGACGGCCTATAAGGCTCCTATCATTGACGCTGCGAATGACATACAATCCTGGTGTAAAAGGCATCGTGATGAGTGTGTGTGAGTGTGTGTGAGTGAGGAAGAGAGGAGGATGGTGGACAGCCTTTTATACCCAATAACCAGCATTGACATAAAGCAAAATTCCAGAAATTCATTTCTGCAGTTCTGACGATGTGGCGTTCCTTCTTTTGCGCCATTTTTTGGGGCCTAATATTCTGGAATCGTAAAAAACACCACAGTAGACGGACAAAATGTTATCCGAAAGGTTTGTGGAGCGGAAGTGACCAGTGTGCCCCACTGTTCAGCTCCTAAAACCAGCAAAATCATCCTAAACCATTAAAACCTTTTCTGAGCATCGCAGCCTGCATTAGGTTGAAGAGCAACCTATTTCAGGTTGACTTGTGTAGGTTGTAGGTTGCTTAAAATGCTCCTTATATTCCTTAATACGACGAAACCAAATCACGAACCAAGAACCATGTACTCAAACAAGTACATAACAGACATGAGTGCATAAACACCAGTCCTACTATCTAAGCCCTCTCACTCATCCTAATGTTTGCTCCCCCATCTATGCCCTTTCGCCGCATTGTGACGAGTAAAAATAAACGAGTCAGTAAGGAGAAGCATGACAAGAATGGATTTGACGTACCTCATCATCTGCCACCAATCCTTCACTCCTGGACCAGATCTTGAAGAGAGAAGACACAGAGAGCAGACCCAGGATTTGCGTGCAGATGTTATACATAGGACTTGTGGCTTGAGCACCTTGAGGAACTGTATGTGAACACTTTGGGGGGTTCGGACTTGAGGGTGTTGACTACAGACTTGATGCCAGGCGGGGCGGGGAGACCAGTGAGCAAGACGGCGACGGTGGGCGACGACGAACAAAAGGGAACAGACGTGGTAGTGGGTTTCGACGTGGCAGCGGATTTCGACATGAAAGCTGGACGGCCGCATGTTGGGACGCTGACTAACAGCTGTACAGTTGCGGCCGGCAATTTCCGCCAGCTAGTCGAGTTTCTCCAAGTTCCTCATTACTCTACGTAGTAAGTTACTACGGATTTACTAGAAATAAAGTATATATACAGGTACAATATCCTTTATTACACTTCTATGTATCTCATAAGTAAACCAACCTATGAAAGGTTGCGTAGGTATGTAGGTTGGAAAACAACCTACTGCCTTAGGATGAAAACGGGCGAAATTGTATCAAACTAACGGCATGAGAAATTAGGTTGATTTTTGATTTTCATTCCAAACTAGGATGATCTTCATCCTAAGCTTCATCCTAAGCTGTGGCCATAGTGCATGGATCTAAAAACAATTGCAAGGGAAAGCAATGTCGGAAAATCATTTCGGCCCTTATAAGCGAACGTTCATATTATCGGCCTTGTAAGCCGTTGTAATAGCTTGCAACGGCCACAATATCCTCCTTCGGGAAATCTTCGGCAAGAGGCCGCAAGGTGCCGCAATGGCCTTGCAACCGCATTACGAACGCTTATACGAAGGAAGAAATTTAATAAGGGACCGCCAAAGGTTTTGATTTCGAAGCGTGAGGATGCGTTACTCCTTGTACATCGCCGATTTGTATCTCAAAAATACGGAGTGGACAGGTACTCCCTTTCAGAGTAAAGAAAAGACCCCTTAAAGCAACATAGACAGAGAAATAGCCACTTACACGAAAATCAGCATAAATGCGGCCTTATTAGAGCACGGCCTTGTAAGGCCGAAATGAAATCTCCGACATTTAATACGTTAATAATGAACATTCTCGCCTCGTGTAGAGGTTTTTTTGTATTCTTCGGAATAGAGGACCAAGAAGTCGTTTCCGTGCCGAAACGAGCCTTGCGCAGTTGAGAAGCCTGAAGTTTCCGGATACCACCTCGGATGGGCTTTAGTTGACGATTCAAATAAAAGAGCGGCTAACCAGTCAGTATTGGAATCAACGCAGGCTTCAATCGGTCCAGGGAAGCGGGTCGTTGGGATCACCATCTGTGAAGAAGGACATTCTACCATTCACATCGTCGGAAGAATCGAGGCAGGCGGCCTCTACCAAGGAGTTGCCCGCCGTTTCATTAAATGCACCCGATGGATTGGACCCCACTTTAACTCCTGACCCTTTCCCTGCTTCGCCCAATGCCGGGACGTCAGCATCCGTCGCAAGAAGTTACATTTGAAGCCACGGCAACTCCCCTACGGACAGGAACACCTGACCCTGATGCAGAGCCAAAGCGAAAAAGGACTTCTTCACAGAACTTCCAAAGACTTGCCAAAAGATCCCGATTTCAACACGCCGACAAGGTGTATCCTCGATTATACCAGGATTGAAACAGGATGAGTGATTCTCCTAGGGTATCTGGCGATCGACTGGGGACGAGCGTTGAATGGAGAGCTTTGCAAAAGGGTCATCTCATGAAAGCCCTTCACATAGTGCTGTTGACGATTCCGACATCAAGAGCAAGAAAAAAGAGAGGAAGGAGAAGAAGATAGGTTGGCAGGAGTGATCTCGCATTTTACGACTGCTATGATTTGAACATGCCCCCTTCATTACAATAGACATTCATATATTCATAGCTCATTTGTTTTGCATACAAAGTAACTACTATCGGCCTGGGCAATATCGCAGTACTAGCCTCTAGGCCACTACTAGCTTGTTTAGGCAAGTCAGACCGGCTTTTGCCGGCCTAGTGTTATAAAGCATCGAATGACCAATCAGGAGAAGACTCATTCCTTCTTCCCAACCATCGTGATCCGTTTTCCAAGTCGTTACCTTGTCATTCCTTGCAACGTCTAGGTCGGAATCATGAGCGCAAAAGTTTACGTTGGGTCAGTCGTCGTTGCCTACTCACCCAGGCCTTCTACCTTTTCTCCGTTGTTAACGCTGTCTCTTCTAGTAATTTGAGCTGGAACATGACTGATGATACGTTGAACCAAGTCCGTATAGCCAAAACGCATACTTTCCCATGAACAATTATTCTTATGGAGTTTATTTTGTTTTCCCGCCAATTCTAGACGTTCTCTGAATACGGTCAAGTCCTTGATGTAAGCCTCTCTTATCCCATCTTTCTGGTTACTCCTCCCCACCACGAATCGTTATCTTATCATGTTTTTCAATCGCAGTCAATTGTGATGCGTGACCGTGACACGGGTCGTTCTCGAGGATTTGGATTCGTCACCTTCTCCAATGCCCAAGAAGCTGAAGCAGCCATTAGCGGCTTAAATGAACAAGAACTTGATGGTCGTAGGATTAGAGTGAATCTCGCCAATGCCCGAGGTGGAGGTGGAGGCGGAGGCGGAGGTCAGTTCATTTCCAGTGGGCCGCTCCTGCCTTAATGACCCATTCTCTCAGGTTACGGAGGCGGAGGCGGGGGTGGAGGTTACAGAGGTGGCGGAGGCTACCAAGGAGGAGGAGGAGGAGGAGGTAATGCTTTTACTCCCTATTCTAGGAGTTTTTTGCTAACCGTCGTGCAGGTTATGGCGGCGGAGGTTATCAACAAGGGTATGGCGGCTACGGCGGGTCAGGATGAACGGTGTTTGTGAGTTCAACCATCTTGTGTACCAGGACCCAGTTAATCGTCCTATCCAGATCAACGTTTTCCATTTCCTTCACTCTCATCTCTCCTATGTAACTCTCTCGGTGTCATCCAGTCACGCTCTCGTTTGCTTTACGTTGCCTTTACCTGCACAAGGTCGTTACCATCGTTGATCATTGTATTTTTGCACTCGTCGCTTCGTCCTACGTTTTGCTTCATCGGTCTCGGTTACCTCGACTTGTACTTTAAAAGTTTACCTACAAAGTTACATTGCTGTATTCGTCTTCCAACTCATCATCCAAAAGGTCGAGCGCCAATCCAGCCTCTTCCGGTGGTCAGTTCTGCTCCAAACTTCTCCTGATATTTCTTATAGTACCAAAGAATGCTCTTGCAAAACCCAGGCTTGGAAAAAGCACTCCGTCGTCGTTGGCGACGTTTAACAGGACGAGCTCGACAGTTTTCAAATCCGCGCGTTATGGTGTGACTGTCACATCAATGGCACGTTGACAGCTCTCGCTCCCCCTTCCTGTCTTCGTTTGAGTCTGAATATTGATTTTCCCTTAACATATGCAAAGGCTTTACCATGTCCAACTCGTAAAACTTTCCGATATGGATCCAAACGCTGACCTGCGCGAAGTCGGCGAGAACTTGTTTGCGGCATACGAGTGCTAGCGCTACTTCAAAGCAGCGCAAGGTTTCCCAGAGGACGATTACTATCATCCCTGTACGTTTATTCTCTGACCTTCACGTCATGGCTCAGGCTCACCATTACATAGGGTTTTTCTGTGCGCCATCGAAACATGCTCTCAGGCGGCCGCGCACCTCCAGGGCGCGAGAAAATTAGTTTGGAGAAGCCAGGTAGGGATTAACGATCCGTTTGATTACGAGGCCTCAAACTCCCTCTTCGTTGCCACTCAACTGGCTGTATGACATGCTGGTCGTCACCCCACGCCGGTCTCTACTTTCCCGACAACCGGGAATGTCCAGACTCGATCTGGACCAGATCCAAGGACCGTTGACGTCGATACCACGACGTCATGCCAGCGTGTCAAATCAGCTTTTCTTTTGTCGTACGTCGGCTGTCCTTCCCTCCCACTTCCACCGATGCTCCCCCTCCCTTCTGCATAGCCTTAAAAATCACTGATATAGACTATGTGAAAGGGCCTCGCAACTTGCCACGCAAAGCGATAGCCCTTTGCCCCAGTATAGTTAGTTCAATACTCTCTGTTATTTTTGGTGCAATTTTGGAGAATATTTTTCAATGGGAAAACACGTCTGAAACGCTGACACGCAGAGTTCTCCTGCTTGTACATGGAAAGATTATCTGCAATCTAATACACAATCACTTCGAATCGGTCATCCGACGACGGCAGAGAAGGGAGCCGGGGATGGCACGCAAGCGCCATTAAACGCTGTGACTGTAGTCACAGTAGTGGGTGGGCGCAGAATAGTCAACGCCATGAAGCAGTCAACATTTTATTGATATTACCATATTTATACATGAGATACAGACCATAGTATGATCATACACGCGGAGGAGGGGTCGTCTATTACCCGGGCTGGGACCAAAAACTGATGCGCCGGGGGTCCGGGAAGCGTCCCGATGTAGGTCTAAGTTACATCATTGTTCCCGGGATGATAGGACCTCGAGCAAGACGAGCTGGCGGTTCATAAGTAGGTCCGTTGTTGATCCGCCCAATATTCTACCACCGCTGAGGATACAGGCAAGTACATTAATGTTACCGATGGCACTACCATACGAAAAACGGTTGATCTACATACAAGTTCCACTGACACTGTAGAGCATAAACTACTAGGTAGCGTAGGACAAGTTTAGCATGTCGGTAAGCCATTGCTGTAATGCCTGTTTCCAAAAATTTTACAACCACGTTTGGTTCTACGCTCATCTGAACGTGCTCCGGTTAAGTAGGGTAACGGTCATAGACTTTCGCGCACTGAGGGCAGACGAAGCACCAAAAGAGCTGTCATCAGCAAAGCTTAAGGCAGTTTCAGGGACAATGTCCAGCGGTGGTAATGGAGTACTGCAGATTTATTGAAGTGTATGTATATGATGAGGCTACTACCAAGCACAGGTCAAGCTTATTCTGCACAGGCTTGCGTGACGTCTGCCCGTAAGTGAGTCAGAATGGTCTCGCAGCGGTGGAATAGCGGACAGGTTGGAGGGCCATTGTGCGTGGGAAAAAGTACTGTGCGCGCGGAAAAGGAAGAGTGAGCTCGTCGTTGTCAGCGACATCGGCGAGCAAATATCATGTTGGTGTCCACCAAAATCGAGAGCTCAATAGGCGTAAGCGTTCATATACAAAGAATTGGATAGAGAAAGAACTGAGTTGGATGCTGCAGGTTTACTTTGGATGACGTTCCAAGATGATGGAAGGATAGATATCCGAGATATGAACGACCTCTCTTCCTTTAGAACTACTTATATCCCGGCCTTCCTTACACTCAGCTATTTGTAATCAGCTACTCGCAAGTCGACCCAAACCCTCTTGAACCTTCCCAAAATCAAACTTCTCATCCGTCTTCATCTTCCCATCCCTTATCAACTCCTTTACACGGTCTTCAATCACCTTGAGACGTTCATAAGCCTTCGCCTGATCCTCTCTAGCCATACCTGGTTCTCTAAACCACAAGCTTTTCGATTTGGGTTCCGACACGCGAATTTTTTCGAGGACTTCTAGGACGAGGCCAGTGGGAGGACCGATAGGGACCATGTATTCGAAGGCACAGCTGAGATACCCTATATATGATGAAATAGTAATGTCAGTCTCTAGCTAGCTAGCAAGCGGCTGCGTATCCGAACTCACAAGTATGGTTATAATCGTCCTCCGAAAACCCACCCGCTGCTTTATAGTAACATTTCGAAGCCGTTAACATGTGCAGATAAAACTTGTCTTGATCTGCCTTGTTTGCCTCTGCGAGTTGGACGTGGTAGTATCCTGTACATCTATAATTCATACAAGCGTCACGTTAGAGTAGAAGGAGGAGAATGGACGAAGAAAAGAAACACACGCAAACGCATTCCCTCTGATGTTATCAAAGAAACTCCACCTGAACCCCGGATCGAGAGGTCCATCGAATTCTTTCGGATCCAAAGAGTCCTCTTCGAGGTCTTTCAGTATCCCAGAAGCATGTTTGTTGATGTTCTCGAGAAGTTCACGCTCCTTTGATTTGGCTTCGAGATCGTCTTTTGGTTCGGACGCGTTCTTAGTCGATATCGAGACGTGTGCCTAGACTTTCAAGTCAGTTGAGGAACGTGAAGAGATCATATGAGAGACATACCTGCAGTGTAGCGGACAATAACATGTTCCATATACCTCTCTTGAACGTAGTTGTAAAGATAACCCCTCTCTCTTTCCTAGGGACGTCTTTCCACACTTCTCTTCCCCAGTTGATAACATCAAGCGCTCGTTGAAGATGATCTATGGCGACTTCGAAATCGGGTTCGATTCGAGTGGAGAGGAACCCGGACATTATCCATTCGCTACACACGCAAGAGGATGACGGACGTTTCAGAATATTGGCACCGTCGCATGAAGGCAAGAAGGAAACCCACCGAACAGCGATATTCAGAGCAAGCCTAACCGTCTCTCTTCCTTCCTTCTCCAGACGCTCCAGAGCTTCACGTTTGATGACCTCGAGATCCGTATTTCCAGGCCAAGCTTTCCATTGCTTTCGTTCCAGCTGCACTGGTTGTGAATAAGAGTGAAACAACCGTCAGTGTTTGGGACGTAGCCAAGCATATGAAAACGTGCACTGACGTTGATCAAAGAATTTGATTAAAAAGTCTTCTTCGGAAATGCGGAAGATTCTTGTATCGCGCATGATGGCGCTCGTGAACATGTCGATGACCTGTGATCTAAGTCTCGGATTGACGAAAGAGGCGAGAGGTAACTCACTCCAAGTTTTCCAACTGAGACTTGCTGGCCATTTTCTTGGAATTGTGTCTTGAGCTCCTTCAGGCCTTCCATGCCAGCAGTCCATTCCTGCGTGGTGCGATGAGAAAGCCAATCACAATCAGCACTGAAGGTGACTTGCCTCGTTAGCACATTCAATTGTCCAGGCCTATCGCAAGTCGCAAGGAATTCAGCATAGAAATGTAGAACGTGAAACTCGAAAAACTTACACTGCTATTCGGATCATTCCTCGTACTCAAATCCTCAAGCATACTCCTAGCAACCTCCCAAGGCAAATTACCACTGTCCTTCTGAACCTCCACGGCACCAGGAGCCAGTTGCGAGAATTCCGCCGAAGTCACGGTGGCCGCTTTGCCCTCTCGTCCAATAGCTACATTCATAGCTTTTATGTTGGCCTCGTACTGGGTTTTCAGTCGTTTGTCGGTCTGGGAGAGGTCGGGACCAGAAGGAAGTGCTTCGAGGGCTTTCTCCCACATGACTTTGCTTTCGGAGTATTGGCGGAGAGCCTGTAGGTGAGTGAAGCTCAATGAGCAACAGGTTTATATGAAGACGAGAGGTATGAATCATACGTACCTCATGAGCTGCTGCACGCCGAGCCCATGCCTTGGAATACGTTGGGTCAAGGTCCGTAGCCTATGATATGTCCCTGACTTGAGATGGACGGCCGAAGGAAAGGAAGGAGCACGGCACTCACCTTCATAGCGTCTGCCAATGCTTCTTCATACCTAGTAGATGATTACAGGTAAGGGAAATGCGCTACGACACAGGTACACTTAGAAGAAGCAAGTCTACTCACTCTTTCACAGCCAATCGACAAGCTGCCCTGTTAGCCCATACAAGCGCATTGGATCCATCTAGTTCGATAGCTTCAGTGTATTTAGCAATCGCCGAAACATAGTCCTTCGCGACGTAGAGTTCGTTTCCATCGTCTTTGAGTTTAAGAATGTTCTGACTTTGGCTCGGGCTGGAGGCGTCGGCGTTGGCATTGTCTTCTGATAAGTTTGAGGCCATGAGGGTTACCGGGTGGTTAAGCGCAGATGAAGGTCAAGGTCAAGGTCAATATGAGACAGGTGAAGATGTGGAACGTAATAGAATTATCGGAAACCTCGGAGAAGCCTGCTGACCATTGCGTCATATAGTCTTTTGGCTGTATTACTGTATATATTCTTCAGTAAGTCAGCGATTCTTCCATTTGTTCTGGGAGGGAAATATATACCTGTAAGGATGCCGAAAGATGAGAAGTCACGATGCCTATGTATGGGAAAATGACACCGAACTGGGAGAAGTAGAAGGCTGGAGTGACGAGACAAAGTATGCCACGGCCCACATGACCAGGTTTTACCGAATGTTCGGTTTTGGGACTGTCCGAGTACAATTTCATGACACATTTTCCATCTGTTTCTCTCTCAACCCACTCTTGGTTACACGCCAGGGGTCATGCGCCAAGGTTCCATAGACACCCACTGCTAGACACAAGATACAATGAGAAGATTCCGGTAACTCATAACCGGAAAGTCGCAAGTCGCTGATTCTTGCTCTGCATATGAAATAATTGCAGGAGTCACCGTCAACTTGAAGTTCTTCCTGTCTACCTCTGCGTTCTTTGAAATGCTAAATCAGTGGAAGTTCTATCTTACCGTTTTCTGCGCCGCCGCGGCTGTGGACTCTTTAGCTCAGGACCTACCTGTTGCGCCTGCGTACGTATGCTCTCAGTTGGCGTTATATACGTCTCTTACTCATTCGGAGTATTTACTCCTCCTACTCTTACTCCTATCACTATATAGCCCTTGGGAGCTCTCCGTTAGCGAAGGATGGGTGTTCGTCACCCCACCCATTCTGTCAAGCGATTTTCTTCCGCCTGGATTCGCAAATCCCCTCGAAGCAACGGTTGAGCGCAAGAGTGGAGCAATGATTCCTGATATTGGGTTGATCATAGTGAGTACTATTCACGTCCCCGAGTCGTTGATTAAGGTTCCTTGACTCTGAATAGCTTGTTCGTTACTCGGAAACCCCTGTCGGTACGTGGATCTTTTTACACTGTTAGGATAATAGTATCCTAAATCCTGATACCGCGACGTCTTGTAGATCCTTGTAAGTTGCGATATATGATTCAGTGGTATAAAGCGATTTATAACGAATCATCCCTCCTCCTCTTTTCCTCCTCAGACGACGAATTGATCTGGATCCCCGGCAAATGGGCATACGACACCGATGACAAAGGATTCAGAATCACCAACATATACGTCAGCTCGAATGCGTCAGTTATCAATGGTGCGTACGTTGCGATTAAAATAAGTTCCTGTCAGTGTGAGGAGGATTGTGACTGACTGTACTGAACGTTTCTAGGCCGGAGGAATTGGAATATCCCAAGTACGTTCGTGTTCAAGCCACGGACCTTTTCATAATCATGGACCGTATTGACGTATTCAAATTGACTCTCATCTCCTCTCATAGAGCACGTCGCCAAATTCGACTGGCAGACCTCTGCACTAGGCGTCACAACCGTATCCGTCTCCTCCTCGGGCGGTAAACCATTCTTCAGCGCTCAATTACTTCCCACCACGCTCCCCATCCCGATTGAAGTCAATTCCACACTCACAGGAGATTATTTGACCCTGATTCAACCCCCGCTTCCAGCTGGGAATACTACGTCTGCGCCGGCGGAGATTGGGACCGATGAGTGGGTGTCGTTTTTGTTGAATAGTACGTCTTTTCTTTTGAACTCGGTGTTCGATGTCACTGCCGAGATTTGAAGACGGTTTGACTGACAGATTTTTATTCATCATTTACAGCAAAAACGAAAACCGTAGCCGCAAACACTATCATCGGGAATCTACCAGGAGGAAAACTTGGCGATGGGGTGTTGTATCCGAATATTGCGCCGCTGCTTCCTGTAGGTGCGAAGATAAGTGGGACTCTCGAGTTCCCAGTGCCTGAAGTACTTAGTAATCTCTGAAGTTAAGAGGGATTATTGCTTCGAGTACTGTCTGATTTGGCAGAATGTGAATGTATATACCCCTCTGCGTAATAGGCATTCTGGATTATCTATGTTTTGATGGTAAACGTGGATTCCACGCTTATTTAGTAGCTCAAGCATTACCCTCAATACCCAAGAACTTCAAACACCAGAATTAGCCACCCTTATGGCTGACATCCATATTGTCACTTCAAGCTTTAACATCGCTGCACAGCAAACTGCTCTTCAAAGCACCAAGCGCTGCTCCCGACTCAAACTCCCGGAGAGAAAATTGGCATTTGAAAGGTTTTGGGTGACTTTTTAGTAAAGATATTCACGATTGAAAGTTCGCCTTCGTTAGCGCATAGAAAACAAATAATATGTAGATAGTGATACTAACCTGAGCATTCCATCAACGTAATCAATCGCGGCCTCAATACCCTGACCATCCTTATCCACTGCTTTGGTAATGTTGCACGTTGACAAGATGCCTGCAATCGCCAACCAGACGGTATCCAGAGCAAAATGCTTGCCGGGGCATTCACTGCATGGCATAGAAGTTAGTGCTTTGGTTTTTGACAATTGCGTACACGGTACAGAGGCGGCCTCTTCACTAAATGATAGTACACGTAGTACGTACCGTCTGCCGTACCCAAATCCATACAGCAAAGAACTAGGTGGGAGTTCTTTTCCTTCCTGCTTCATCCAGCGATCGGGTTTAAACTTGTATGGTTCAGGATAGACTATTTCGTCGTGGAGCACAGCACTAGATGTTGATTAGGAGCCATCATCAGAGAAACCTAGAATTCTGAATGGTTAGAGTAAAGGTGCTCACGCTGCATTTCCGATCACTGTTGTACCTGGGAATGGAAGGGATAGTATTAGAATACTTTGCAGACCTTTGAGTTAGTAGTGAGAGTGAGTTTCACTTACCTTTGGGAATGAAATAACCTTGGTAAACATCGTCTTCAATTGAATAATGTGGAACAGCTGTTGATTGATATAAGTGCTGTTACAAGGCCATCTTCTAACTCTGAGGAACTGATGAACTTACAAAGAGGAAGCACAGGATGGATGCGGAGAGCTTCAATCATTATAGCTTCGATGTATGGTAGTTTCTCTCGATCGCCAAAATCCGGAAGCCGCGCTTTTCCAATCACCTCATCTAGTTCTTGTTGAGCTTTGGATTGGACATCTGGGTTATGGAGCAAGTGGAGTATAGCAGTCAAGATCAATGAAACACTCTGTATGCGGTGGCAATGAACATATTGAAAAGTCAGCCAAATAAAATACTAGCATCAGAATAGACCGTATCTGCAGCCGGAAATACGAAACCCATTCGTATTTCCCTAGCAAGGAAGGCCCCAATTTCTAGATTTCTCTTTGCAGATACGGTCTAACCGAAGATTCAAAATTGTATCTCACTGTGTCTGATGCAGCTGTGAACATATTAAAATTTAAACAAAATGAACTTGGTATTTGTTAGCCAGATCCTGTGGCACATACCTATGTAAGCCATCCCTGCGCAATTCTTAATTGTCTCTTGCATCCTGTGCATATCTGAGCTGAATTTCTCAATGTTCTCAGTGACAAAACAAGGAATCGCTGTTTCAATGGACTAGTATGTACGTTGGATGAAATCAATATTCAATACTTATTACTGAATGTGTGACTTACATTTGAAGCTGCAAGCTTCTCCCAAGGCGCATCTCTCAATTCCAATGCAGAGTGCTTCCATACTTTGGCTTGTCGCTTGAAAGTGGCTCCGGGCATCCAAGCTATCAGGCGGGATCAGATCAGTAATAAGCATAGTATGACATTCTCAGAATCAGTCTGGGTAACGGGTAAAATAGGATGATGACTTACTGGGAATATGTTTCAATAAAGGAAAATAATCCACCAAGAAACTGCCATGATTGCCAGTGTGAACAATACCCTGTACAGCTCGATCTGCGAGTCGAACGTAGTGGTCTCTGTCTTCTTGTGATGTTATTCCGTATACGACTCGTAGGATTATTGAGCTGGCGTAGCTAAGAGATTGGAGATCAATATTGTAGGAGTGGTCAGTATAATCATGAATCAGGACTCGGATTCGATGGGTAGAAATCAGAATAAAAAAGAATCGTGCAAGAACTAGTGCTTACTGACGAACATATCCCGCTGGACAGCCATCGTAAGAAGGGTTTACCAACGAATTGAGGAATTCGAAGACTAGTCTCCGTTGTACGGGATGATATCTGGGGAGGACGCGAGGTTGGAAGTATTGATGGAAGGTTTTGCGGTGAAGCCTGTGCCACAATGACACTTAATAAGAACAGGAACAAGAAATGATAGATGGCTCGAATGCATCGTAGTACAGACCTCCATTCATCGGAGTAATCCATGTCTAAGGATTCAGATGGGTCAGTTCTGATATTCAAGGCGGCGGAGAGAGCTGCTAATCCATACTTACGAGCAAAGTTCCAGTACCAGCTTTTATACAATCAAATTGATTAGAAGCCTGTAGAGGCATGGAACTCGCTACTCGCCCAGATAAATCTTTCAGCATGTAGGCCGCTGTAAAATCCCAAAGGAATGACTTCACGATCACAATCCGATGGAAATAATCAACAACTTACGCGGTCTACTAGAGTAAATCCCCGATCTCCTCTCCAAAATCTCCGTCACAGCAGCAGCAGAATTTAACACAATAGTCCGATCTCCCAGAACGTTGATGTAAATGATGTCAGAAATGTGAGTCTTGCCCATGTCCAGATACTTTCGCCATCGAGGTTTGGTGCTCTTGTCTCGCATAACCTTGAAAAGGCTACCGATGAGAGGAAGACCTTTTGGGCCTGGAGGGAGGGGAAATTTTGATCTGATTCTTCTCTGGTAATGATGATAGATGTAGTAGGCGAGGATGAAAGAGGATGCAAAGTAGACGCAGACAGATGAGGGGTTGAACATTCTCAGAATAAGCTAGTGGATTTGATGATTGATTGAAGAGCTGAGTTTTAGAAGGCTTCCAGAGAACGACAACTCTTATATACACGGAGAGAAGGAAAAGCCAAATGGTGCGCAGGAGTGAAAAGTCCAGTTTTGAAACATCCTAGCATCCGTTGGTGCCGGGCTGCGTATTAGCTTTGGTGAAGAAGTTACGTGTCTGCAATGTGAAGTGACGCTCGAGGTGTCAGGAGTGTATCGGCGCATTCAAAAGCCAAGTTTAGAAACATCCTAGCATCCGTTGGTGCCGGGCTGCGTATTAGCTTTGGTGAAGAAGTTACGTGTCTGCAATGTGAAGTGACGCTCGAGGTGTCAGCAGTGTATCGGAGCATTCGTTTCTCCAAAGGAATGCTAAATGGGCCTTGAAATCGCCGATTAGTGGCGCAAACTGTCCTGAAGATTGATGTAAAATTAGATTATGCCAACAGGCTCGAAGACACCCTAGAATCTTGGTAGTAGGACTCTCTAACTAGGGCTCCTATCGCATCGGATGGAAGGTTGCTTGAGGCCAATCCGCATCCGGCAGATGGTATCCAACGGATTACTTGCCAAAAGTGCCGGCATGTGCTGTATGGCCTCTATCTCTCCTTTGAATACTCAAAAGTGGGTTTTTATCATCTCGTTCAATTGTATGCGAGGCGCGTGCATAATGGGCTCAAAACCCCAAAGTACATCAGGAAAAAATTACGAGGCCCTTACACGGCTGGGATGAGTGCGTTTTTGTCAGGCGTTTTTGAGCAGGAGTAAATCTCGAGTATTTCTACATTGGCCGGACTGCCCCATATGGGACCGAATCTAGGCCGATCTTCTATATGGGGTAGTTTCGGCGCCGTTGAAAAACCCGAGATTTATTCTCCTCCAAAAAGTTCGTCCAAATATGCACTCACCCCGGCCGTGTTAAGGCCAAGTTAACTTATGTCGACCTCGAAATTTTTACCGCGACCTCAAACTCCCACCCCTTTTCGTTGCCACTCAATCGACTGTATGACCACTGCGTGTCGTCACCAGTTGTCACCAGGGTTTATGGTCCAATGTCTTGGGTACTTCGGCCCGAAAATTCGCCGCAGAGAAAGAAAAAAAAAATAAGAAAAAGAGAGAGCTCAGGAAATCTTTGCGCGCTGCACGGCATGAGTAAATATGATAGCCCCTATTCACAGGGCATCATATTTGTCAAGTAGTCTCTTTTTTAAATTTTGTAGATCTTTGTGAGTAATATTCTCTTGTGAGTGTACAATCTAGTGGTGAAATACAGAATAGATTTTTCCCATAAATAGTGGGCCTTTGGGGCTAAATTTTATTCAATGCTGAAGTGCTGAAGCTCGAGCCCAGATTAATCATCCATTTCCCCATCCTAGTTGCATCCTGGCCTCATAATTTCACTCTCTCACAAATCTAGCATGACCAGGCCCTCAGAAGTTAGTTGTCTACAACTCATGGATCTTCAGTCACATAATAATTCTGATGTTGAACTTACAGTATGGAGTTTTCAGGATCTGTGGCCTTTTTACAAAAACGGTTATTTCTTTGTTATTTCAATTGGAAACGCTGCCTCCAGCTCAAAAAATATTGGTCAGTCTCATAGAACCTGCATTATCTTTATTTAAGTATTTTATGGACAATGAAAGTGGGGGATTGTAGGTACTGAGCCCATGGCAGTCAACATGGCAGTCAACTGACAGCCAACACATTGACTGCCAGTTGACTGCCACCGTGGGAACCCAATACATTGGACCATAAGCCGTCACTGGTTTATGGTCCAATGTTGTCACCAGTCATCACCCCACACCAGTCTCTACTTTCCTGACAACCTGAAATGTCCAGACTCAGTCTGGACTGCGTCCAACAACTGTTGACATCATGCCAGCAGGTCAACTCATCTCGCCTTCACTGGGCTTTCTCTCCAGAAGTGTGGCCATACTAATTATTATCTGAGATGTGCCAGCACTCACTGCCCTACTTCCTCCACTTCTGAAGCTTGGCTTCAGCCTCGCCACCTTCATTCTTGCCTCTCCATTGTCATTAATTTATGTTTAATTTATGTCGTACTCTTAGCAACCTGTAGCAACCTCAAAGTCTTTTCCACGGGTTCAAACTCCCAACTTATTTTGCTCATACTACTTTGCAAGTAGCTGCAATGTAGTCAATACAAGGGTGAAATTTTGGTATGATTTTGTTGAGGAGGGCCTCGTAACTTGCCATGCAAAGCAGTGGCACCTTTCCCCAGTAAATTGCTACCCTGGCTTGTGCTAAGATATCCGTGTGGCAATATCACTTCACCGGAGCTATAGGCTTTCAATAGCGTAAGTAGCATCCCGTAGCAGTCGCGTAGCAATTGCCTAGTTTACATACATAGAATGGAGTGGTCTGTGATAGGACAGCACTGTGATGAGGGAGCATACAAGAACCGTATAAGTGCAGATGGTCAACTTCTACCAGTGTTCAGTTCATCGTTATTACTAGACAATGTATGATATACTTAGAAGCTATTAATTGTACTATCTTTGCTACTTCACTACCGACGAGATTTCTTCTTCTTACATGCAGGTTGGCTAGCTTGACTTGGCTGAGGGTCATTGGTAGTCTCCAACTCAAATAGGTGTCATTGATAACGGAGAAGAAAAAAATCACGATGGTGAAGGTAGGGGTTAAGGTAGAAATACTGACACTCTTCAAATATATTCTTCTTTGTCCATTTTGGGTCCACCGTATGTCCAAATACTGGAGAAAGGTGACATGTCTGCTGTATCTCCTCAGCCAAGATAATGCCAGAGTGTTGGACATGATAACGAGTGGAATATGCGAGTTCATACACGCTGAGAGCTTTATTATAATTGTGCAGGGGTTTAAACCAGTCGACAAAAGCGAGTAAATGGGGAAATGACTGTGTGACTTCAAGCGGAAGCTTGAAGAGTAGACAAACCTGAGCAATTGCTAGGCCTTTGAAAAGAATCATCAGACTTGGTAGCATACAGAAAGGAGTATGTACATACCAAAATGCGGGCCTTTATTGGAACAATGTGACCACTCTTTGGTCTTCACAATGATGGTACTCATTTTTGCTGCAGTCTCAGCCTTCACTCCCTTGGGGGTAATAGAGGATGGAATGGCCCTGGAACCAAAAATGGTGTTGATGTTTTTTTCAGACTGGAACTCAGCAATAACAGGTAAACCAATTTTGAAAGTTTTCCGAGCAGGATAGATGGCATTGTCGAGGTTGATATGGTTGCAAGGTAATGAGTGGTCAATGAGAAAGTTGCGCAAATACCAAGTGAAGTGGTTGTCGCACTTGTGCTTGGTGTTGATATCCTGAAGTGTAGTTCAGTTGCTTGGCATATGTGATAGAGACCTGGGTATCCGGTTCCTGATCCCATTCATTATATTTGTCACTGTCTTCATCACCGTCATCGTCCTTGACATCCAACTCGCTGCTCCTACCATCCGTCTCTTTCTTTTCATCCCTATCTGCTTGGTACCCAACAATAGCCACATAAAAACTGCCTCATGTCGAGCTAACCACACTGTCATTTGGACAATATAGTCTTTTTTGTTGGAAGCATCAGTAAAACGGCAAACCCACTTTTAGTGACTTTTAATCAATAATGAGGGTGTAAAACCAGTGAAAAAGACACACCAATTGAGATATCCCCATCTATTTTTGCCAGATACATATATGAAAGCACAAAAAATCAAGATGTTGTGTGTCTGAAGTGTTGCTACAATCCAAGTGACTTGAGGAGCTTGAGGAGCTTGAGGAAGGGCCCCGGGCATAAGAAACTTGAATTCTTGAGTATGTAGTACTTGAGGGGTCAAGAATGTTGAGGCCAGACAGACACAAGCATTGCTGAGAGCTGGCTAAGGGCCAAAACGATGAGTTGGACAATGACGATGGCATGGTGCAACAACAGCCTACAGGACTGATGTAAGCTGTGGCTTGGTACTGTATAGCAGCAGAGTTTGAATGGAACTCGGAAGAATTTTTGAATGCGAGACAAATGTGAGACTCGTGCCCGCGAGAGCCCGATACTACTGGCAGCTTTATACAGAGAGAAGACCATAGACCTCTGGTCTGAGTTCTTCCAGCATGCAAGAGAGGCTGGACCTACTTTTAGGAGACTTAATTAAAATGATACGCATAATAACACGATGACTAGGGTGCTTGTATGTATAGATGTACTTAGTGTTGACAAAATTCAAAAAGCAGTTGTGGAAACTAGTGAAAAGCTGTGAAAAGCTATCACCAGTATGAAAAAAGCGAAAGGCAATAAAAGCTGATTGAAAAAAAGCAAAAGGATGAAAAAAGTCCCATGAGAAAAGCTGATCAAAAGCGATTGTTGGGAAAGGGCACCAAAAGGACTGAAAAAACCAGAGAAAGTCGATTTCCTGTTTTACTGATGAGCCCAGTACACGACTTTTGCAAAGTCAATATGTAGCCGCTCTGATGACTCTGAATTGGAGCCATCAGTCGTGCCTCGTGAGGAAATACTTTAGGGGTAATGTGAAACATTATATAGCTTGGTGATGTTGAAATGCTGACAAATGTGTCAAGGTTGTCGTTACACTCGATAACCACCCAAGTCACACAGATACGAGAAAGCCGGTTACAAGAGAATAGATTGATCAAGAGAGATAGAGAGATAGGAATATAGAGAGAAAGTAAGCTGACTAGGCTCTACACTGCGTAGTAAAAGTACGGAGCGGAGACTAAGTGAACGAACTAAGGGATAGGTTACAAGGATCGCAGGTATATAAGTAAAATATGAACAGATGGGAAAAGGTAAGTAATAATAGACAGTATCATGTGGAAATGTCAAGGGCGTGAGAATAATAAGTCAAATATGGATAGATGAAGGTACTGGATCATGTGGAGTGATTGACAGTGAGAATGTCCATGGAGATAGAAATCGGAGGAGATAAGAGTGTGAGTCATAGATCTAAAGAGATGGTAACTATAGACGATGATGACAAATGGTTGATGTTTATGGGGTTAGAGTGGGAAGTAAATAGTAAAGGGAAAAGAATAGAAAGGAAATGAATAGGCGGGGAGCGATTCATGACAGAATGTCTAGGTCTTTGAAAACTGCCTTGTATTTGTGAAAAGCTTCCCAAGCAGCATCCATGGCCACCAGTGATACATTGGTATGTGCTTCAAAGTGTGCATAATACATGAAATCTTCAAAAGCATGGACTGCTTGCAGGACCCGCTCATCTGCTGCACCAGCTAGTATGGAAGGGAAGACCTTTGCCATTCCCTTATACTCGTTTCCAGTCCATTGAGTCACTTGGGAGATGCCTTTGGAGAAATGCTAGAGGGAAGGATGTTGGGACACAGTGTGAAACCACTTGTCAGTCTCAGTGTTTCCCAAACTAATTGTAGCTGTAGACCATTTGGAAACATGGTCCCCAAAGAGACCCTTGTACATTTGGTGAAGAAGGTCAGGCGTCATGCATTGGAATATGTTGCAGTGGAGGAGGTCTCTTCAAAATGGGTTGACTGGACAGATGTTCTAGTCTCGGAACTCTGTAGGTTGCAGACCCCAAGACTGGTCATATAATATATGCATAGTCTTTTCTGGATCCCATAAAATGCTATACACTAATTCCCCTCATTCTTTTGGTGATACAGTGCACATGAGACAGCTGTTTTTTTTGCAACAGGAAATGAGACACTGTTCAGGATGGTTGGCAATGTATGAGGCAAGGAGTGGGAAAATGAGGCATATGTATCCATCAGAACATGTCATTCTGACCCCCTCTTTTCCAGCCATTTTTAGCAGCAGGAAGAGCTTGTGCATGCAGTCATGAAAGAGTTGGTAGCCCATCTGGGACTGCTTCTTCTTGGAAAAGCATTTGAGTTTGGATGTAGGAATGTAGCTGAGAAGCAGAAAAGCATGCATTGAAGGTTTGTGTTGAAGACTCTTCTCAATGTTTCCAATACTGATATATACTGGCCAGGCCTTTTTATCTCCACTGAATGTTGAAAGCTGTGTTTGGTCTGATGCCAAAATGACTCCAGCAATTGCACTGTGCTCTACATCAAGCTGCTTCTGTGAGCATCTGTTCATAAGCAATACTTCAACTGCATATTAATAACTGACTAACCTGTATGTCCCACCACTAATTGCAGCTCCACATTTCATTGTACTCCCTATTCTGATGTTCTTCATCATGGAAATAGTGACTGGAGCATAGGCCTGGTGTTCTTGGAATGGGGGGTTTTTCATAAGCTCCTGGATGAGATCAACAGGATTGTGGTGCCATAACTCCAAAGTCTGAGTTTGAGGCTGACCATCAGGGTCTTTTAGGTCACCTTCAACACGTATTGGAGTACAGCACCATGCAATGCCTCACTCCAAGGTATTGACAAACTGGTAGAGAGATCGGCTATTATGGAAAGAAGGTGAGATGTCTTTCTTTATCTGCATAGATTTATCAGTTGTAGCTACTTCTGGTATTATGGACTAATCACATACTGATTCTAATTTGCAGTATTCATCTATCTTTTTTCTGCTCACTCCAGACTTCAACAACCAACAAGCAAGCTCCCACTCCTTCTCAGATGCAAATGGATACCATGGTTCCTTTCCATCAAGCCTCTGCTTTTCCAACATCTCTTCAAATCTCATGAGGACAGGTTCAGTATTGAGTGGTGAACCTGCCAGGCCTGGAAATGGTTCCATGTACAAGTCATCAGAAGTGTAGGTGTATATTGATTTTGGGTCATTTGATGTATCATCCTCAATGTCCTCCAAACTAGTGCGCTTCCTTCCATGTGTACTGGTATTGTTGCTATTCCCATCATCAGCATCTTGATCTCTGTCACTGATGTATCCAAACTTCCAGGTCCAAAATCCAACTTGTCTGCCTCATTGCTATTGTAACTTGAGCTATTATGCTCAGCAGTTGGTAGGGGTTCTACATCAGAATCTGGTTCTGCAAAATTTGCAGTATGGCATCAATGCAATAAGTGCTTGTATGGCTTGGTCATTGGGGCAGTATAGTGAGCAGTGTTCACATTGGGGCATGACAGTGGGTGAGGGTGTGTGAGGAGCTGTTGTGTGGGTCAGATACTTATTCAGTATGGTGAGTCTTTAGTATTGACCTAGGTATAGCCAACGCTGAACAATCTTGTAACACTTATTTTCACTTATAATCCTGGTACGTACTCTCACTCACCTCCAAGCCTCTACTCTTAGCTCTAACAAGCTTTTATCATCTCCAGGTAAGTATGGGGTTGCCACTCCACTATTAGTACATGTCTGCTCATCACAGGGGATGAATGTTATCAATCAGAGTCAAAGACAACAATGGGTATTGCTACTTGAGGATGCCTGTGGTACGACTGAGTGATGCACTCTGGAGCAGTGAGTTGTCTTTCTTTCTTTCCCCAATCATAATATCCAACCCTACTTTTTTTCTATGTTCATATGCCATCACAATGTGCACCATTTCTGCTCACCTTCTATACCCAGTTTCCCCTGTCATCCTTTTGGGACCAGTGATGAAAAAGTTTATCTCATATGGCCTGCACTGTGATGGCTTTAAATCTTACCCAGCAAAGAAGGCTCTTGAGTGCTTGAACTCTCCTTTTAGATGTCACTGACAAGTGCATCAAAATTTTCATTACTCACTAGTAGTCACTGTAAGGGTGACTCCTGACATGTGAGGCACTCACTCAACAACTGCAGGAAGAGATCCAAAGGTATATATAAATCAGCACTAGATGATACAGGACTAACATACTACACACCTGCAGGAGGAGATCCAAGGAGGAAAACTCAAGGATACTTGCCTGCTTGTATGAAGGCCTGGGAAAAGATCTAGAAAACTTGTAAGGAACTCATTGAGGGCCTTTTGCTCATTAGGGGCAAGTGGGTAGACCTTGCAGTTGGCAGGTTTAGAGTCAGGGACTAACTCTACTGCATGGTCCCATGGTTTATGGTCTGGTAACACATCAAAGGAGTCCTTCAAGAAGATGTCCACATACTCATAGAAGTGATTGGGGAGGCCATCATGAGGATCCCTTAAGGCCTTGGCATGTGCTTCTGCTAGATGTTGAGAAGTGGTGCTTGTCACATTGATGAATTCTGACTCCAGAGGAATCAAAGTGACAAATATGCAATCACCTTCCTCAATAGAAACATCGTCAGGGAAGTTGTCATAGCCTAAGGTCCCAAGGTTATTCATCTCATCTTCACTGGGGTCCAATTCAATAACATGAGGAGTTGGACCTTCACAACAACTTTCCAGAGCATGGTGTTGACAACAGGCAGCAGAGAGTGATAGTTGGCATTCCTGTTGCATTTTATCATGATATGTAGAGCACTGCCTTGGGCATTGGCTGAGCTTGATGTCACTACTGTTCCAATCTACCTCAGGGTTATGGGCTCATAACAATCCATAGCTAAGAATGATGTCCTGGCTGCCAAGCTGAGTGACTGCAAGCTGGATGCATTCAGAGTGATCTTTGAAATACAGGACAGTATCCAAGATCTCAGTAATGGCTCCAGCCTCATTAGGAGTGCCATCAACATTGAAGACAGGGATAGGCCTTTGGAGTTTCCAGGTTGGAATAGAGTTCTTGGTGATAAACTCAGCATTGGCATAACCCATGCTAGTAGCTCCACTATTGATGAGCGCACTGCCAGAGATCAGTGAGGCATTAGATGTGGACTCTAGCTCTACTGGAACTGTCAGGCAGCAGCTTCTGTCAGAGGTAGACAATGTTCCCAATGCTTGAGGCAGCACCAAGGAACTGGGTGATGAGCAGACAGATTGGAAGGGGGAATAGAGGGGGGAGGAGGAGACATGACTGAGGCAGGAAGAGAAAGCAGGATGTATATATTGACTAGCGTACCTAATACATAGCACTATGTACATACACACATAACATACACCAACCCATAACACAACTCCCAAGAGTCTACAACAGCCAATGATCCCCTGTCTCAACTCAGGTCAACAAGTTATGATCACCTTAAGGAGATTGGTGCACTACATGAAAGAGGATCAATCAACAGCCAAGATAAAAAGAGAGTATAATGGGCCTACCAGCTCTGCAAGGTGCATGCCATGTAAGCATCAGAAGTGGGATGACTGTACATCAAGCAGTCAGTAGTCAATATAAATATTGCAATGAGACAGATGTACCAGTCACAATACAGAAACCACAAGATGGAATGCATTGTGGACATATCAAACCCAACTTAAAGGCAAAAAGAAAAGGACACATACATCAGTAGATGATTGGCATGATGGTGAAAAGCACTGAAGACTTCCAACAATGACTGACATAGACACACAGCACATCACCAGTGTTAATACATGATGGGAACAACTCCAGGAAGATGAATGACTCACTTTAAACTGTTGTGCATTGCCATTGTGAAGCAAGGGGAGAATGATGTGAATCAGAACAATGGGCTATTTGTTTGCACAGGAGACTAGCCTTGAAGGAAGACATGAGAAGACTTGATTGCATACTCAAGCTCTGACATGTGTAGCTGTACAGTTAATGACATCAATCCAAGTTCCCCTGTGCTGTCAATTTATACCCTCAAACTGGTGTGTTTCCCCATCAAGAACACAATTTCATTTGTTCTACTATTCAGCCCTCTGCTTTATCTGTCAAAGTGTACCTCAGGCCTAGTCTGAGAGTATATGTGCCCTTATTACATAAGAATGTATTGGCACGCCACTGGCAAAGTGAACACTATTATGAAGGATTTCAAATATTAGTGAATGAGCATAATATACACCATTATTGAGTTCCCATAGAAAATGGTTGAAACAAAGAAGAAAGCCCTCAGGAATTGTAGTCACCAAGTAGTCACATAAGTGTGACAAGTGTGACTCTAGCTCAGAGCACCAAAAAGCCTCAGATATGCCTCTCAGATTCCTTATATATCTTACATCTTATAAGTACCTTAATTTGTCCCAATCAGTCCCAATCAACCCAAACCAATGCAATATGCATGTGCACATTCTTATGTAATAACACTGCAGGGGTCACAGTTCAAACAGACCCAACTGAGGGTTGGGTCTGTCTAGGAGAGACTACCTCAGGCTCAAACTGAAATGTTACATAGTCAAGGTCAGGGACTCAGGGACTCTGAGTCCTTTCACAATTTGGTTTGCCACCCTATACAAGCTTATTTCTGTAGGACACGATGAAGGTTCCTGCTGAGGTGAGTACATTATTTTATGTCTACTTCCCTTAGCTCCTGATGTCAATGCCATGATGCAAGTGTGCTTGTGATAGTGGAACCTACTTGTCAGCATATTGTACAATGGCAGACAGAGAATGGATAATGGTACACATGAGACTGGTTGATATTTACTGCTCTATGTTTTATGTGTACTTTAGCAATACATTCACATTCTCTTTGCCTGTATTCCCCATAGCAAAAAATCTCAAGATATGTCAATGATTCTATGCATACAGCAGAGTACAACCAAATACAGTGTATGACAAAATTGATGCCACTCAAAAACTCAATTTTATCTGGTCATGGGGATGACATCAATTTTGTCATACACTGTACATCTGAGTGTGGACAAATTTTCTCAAATTTTGACTGCCATACTACTGCTACTACAACATTTGTACATATATTGTATAAATCTTCAGTTGGGGTTTTTCCTGATGAATAAGCCCTCTACTTGAACACATACATAGATACTTAACAGGAAAAGGGGCCTCATATCTTGCCATGCGAAGTAGTGGCACCTTTCCCCAGTGTGAATTAGATGCAGACAGATGGGGGGGTGTTCAGAAAACAACCAACTCTTATATATACATACAGAGGTGGCTGTTGAAAATGCACACCCCCAAAAGGGCAAGAGTTTCTCATCTGCTTATCTGAGGGAAAAACTGTCTGAAATGCGGCCACATAATGGCAGCACATCATAAAATGGTCAGTACAACATTGGGCATCCACACAGGCAGTCAATACTCAACCCCCTGTCAAGTCATTTTGTCGATATTTGTTGAAGGACATAGTTTATATTGAGACAAGTCAAGACAAGTAATAAGATTATGAATATAAGATATGAAATGAAACTATGAACCTGAAATCTACCAGCAACCATCTCAGTACTTTTGAAGTACCTGTCTGTCAAGTCCCCACCTCGCTTTCGGAGGTTGTAGATGAGGTATCTAGATCAAACTCAGCTAAATAAAGAATTGTGCAAAGATACTGACTTTGTGACCTCTCCCAGTGCCCTTCCTTCCTTCCTGAAATACACCACAAGCCCTACGCTGCCATTCTGGGCTGTCCTGATACATTCTTCAATCATGTAAATTAGGTAGGGCTGAAGGGTAGCAATGAGAGTTGATATGATAGATGTAGACATATCATAAAGAATTTGCTCCTACAAATATTGGATCTGAAAACATCAGAACTGTTACATTTATCCTGCTTGCTTGGGTCACAAAGATAAGAGGGTGGACTGACTGACAAGCATGGAAGATAGTTCAGCAAAGATGACATCATGAAAGTCACAGAATATCATTCACAAATATACACTATCAAACCTCCAATGCTGCTTTGGCCTGGGTATGTGGTGAGAGATACAGTAGGGATCACAAGAGCATCAAATTGTTGAGGAATAAGGGTATTTCTCTTGTTTCTGTCTCCTAAAAAACGACTAGGAAGGAGGAGAAAAGAATGAGATAACAATGGTGTAAGTCAAGTCTTTTTTAAACCTGTTTCCTACCCTTTTGCAACATGGAAACCCATATTCACAACCATCTGCGATACACTAAAGAAGCCCAGTCTCCTTGTCGATCTTGTTGCTTTCTAAGGATTGAGCCAATGAAGGGTATTCCAGCACTCAGAACACCTAAAATGTAGAGCGTGTCACAAAGAGGCAAGCACTTAGATAGCAATAACGAGGAGCTACAGGCTCAACTCGACTAACAGACAGCAGTAAGTACTGGAACTACAGTGTCCATCAGTAAAGGTGAAAGAAGTAACAAAAAGGGGAATACACACTTGGTCCCAATGATGAAGAGGTCGAGATGGGGAACCAGGTGTCAGGACAGGGTTTATATATGTAAAAGTAAAGCTGTAGGGGAGGCTGTAAGGAAAGCTGTAAAGAAAGCTGTAAGGGAAGCTGTCAAGAAGCTGTATCAAAGCTGTATCAGAGAGATGAAAGGTCCAGTGTGTAGCATGTGGAACAAGAGTCATATGGTGTAAAGATCTGAGGATACGGAGATAAGAAGAAATAAATAGTACCAAATATAGATGTCATGACATTACCCCCCTCCTACACTTCATTGTCCTCGATGAATCCTAAGTCTTTGTTGCCTCTGGATGTTTCTTGTGGAATGCTGTGATTTTGTGCTTCACATTTTTGAGATTTGCAACTGGCTCCCATGAGTTATGACTGTTGTCATACCCTTTCCACTTGACAAGGTATTCCAGTCGCCTCCATTGTATCTTGCTATCCAGAAGGGCATCCACTTCATACTCAGGCTCATCCTCCCCCTCGAGGTATACTGGCTCTGGCTCCTCAGGTAAGAGCCCGTTCACCAAATTACCCTTGTAGGGGTAGAGTTTGTTGATGTGGAATACTGGGTGCAGACGATTAAGAGATTCAGGGAGGTCTAACTGATAGTCTAACTCTCCAACTTTTTCCAACTGTCGATCCCCCAACTTGTCACTTGAAAGTTTCAAGTCGATGTCTTCCACACTCAGCCAAACATAGTCTCCAACCTTGAACTGATGTCCCTTCTGTTTCCCTCTTTCATACCCTTCCTTCATATGGTGCTTGGCTAGGTGTAATGCTGACCCTGCATCTTTTCAAACCTGCCTTAGGACTTCGAGCTGATCTTCTACATCTGGGATGCCTGTGCAGCAGCCCACCAGTATTTTGAACAGGGGAAGGTAGCCATAAGTCACCTCAAAAGGTGCCAAGCCATGTGCAGAGTGTGTGCGGGAGTTCAGAACAAACTCAGCCATAGGAAGGTGTTATACCCAATCATGCTGCCTATAGTTAGTGTAGAGATGCAGGTATTTCTCCACTTCCTGGTTGGCTCGTTCTGTCTGTCCATTTGTCTGGGGTCAGTAGCCTGAGGAAAGGTTTGACTTGATCCTGAGACAATCTAACAGAGAGCACATGGCTTGGGCTGCAAACTGTGGACCATGATCAGACACAAAGCGAAGTGGGAGGTTGTGAAGGCAGAAAATCTCTTGGTAGTATAGGTCGGTGATTCAGTGGCAGTGATGTTAGAGGTGCAGGGAAGGGTGTGGACTTGTTTTCCATAGAGGTCAGTGCAGACTAGGATTGCATCATAACCTTGTGAGGACAGTAGCTGTGTAATGAGATTGACTCCAACTTCTTCCCAGAGTCCTAAGGGTATGTCCAAGGGTTGGATTACTGCTCGTGGGTGACACTGTAGCTTCTTCCTGGCACATTTGTCACATCCCTCAACATACTTCTCCACAAAGGAGCAAATGGTGGGCCACCAGAAGTGTGAGGTTACTAGGTCCAGTGTCCCATGTAGCCCTGGATGTCCTGCTGATGGCTCATTGTGGCACTATTCTACTATTGCCTTCTGCAGCTCTTCATCTGGAGGAACATAGACTCGCCCCTTGTGGTATACCAGTCCATCATCCTCCTCCCATTCAGGTAAGCCATTGGCAAGTCGTTGCAACCCCTCCTTCCTCAACTTCTCTAGTCCTTTTAACACCTCCACTGCTCTCCCCAGTGCCTGCTGAATCCATTCCTCTAGGGGGTTGACCAGCGCAGTAGCAGCAAGCCTTACAAAGTGTTCAGGTCTGGGTACTGTGATTTCCAGGTTGTCCTCTCAGTCTGTAACTTGGTGGGAGGAAAGGTGAGAGAGTGTGTCTGCTTGGGTATTTGCTTTGCCTGGGCGATGGACCAGTCAGAAGTCAAAGCGTGATAGCCAAAGGGCCCATCTTGCTTGTTGTCAACTGAGATCCTGTGCTGTTCACCAGAACTCTAGATTTGAGTGGTCTGTGATGATCTCAAAGGGTTGTGGTAGTCCTTCCAGATAATTCTGCAAGTCCTTCAGTGCCTCGATAATAGCCAGCATCTCTCGGTCATAGATTTCATAATTGCATTCAGCTGAACGGAATGCTACCAGGTGCCAAAGACTGTCTTCTAACATCTGCATCAGGGCTCCCCCTGTTGCAAAGCCAGAAGCGTCTACTTTGACTTGGGTAGGACAGTCCAGTGACCAGAGTGTAAGAACAGGAGCAGATGTGAAGGCAGTTTGAAGGGAGTCAAAGGCTTCCTGTTGTTGAGTTCCCCAGTTAAACGAGATGTCTTTGCATGTAAGGTCATTCAGAGGTTGAGCAGTTTTGGCAAAGTTCTGTATGAATCGTTGATAGAAGTTAGCAAAGCCTAAGAATACCCAGACATCATGGACATTGCAGGGAACTGGCCAGTGCCATACTGCTGCCACCTTTACAGGGTCCATATGGACTTGCCCCTCCTGGATAATCAACCCAAGATATTCTATCTCTTTCCGTTCAAACTCACATTTCTCTGGCCTCAGATACAGATCATTCCTTTTCAACCTGGCTAGCACTTCCCGAGCCACCTTTACAGGGTCCATATGGACTTGCCCCTCCTGGATAATCAACCCGATATATTCTATCTCTTCCCGTTCAAACTCACATTTCTCTGGCCTCAGATACAGATCATTCCTTTTCAACCTGGCTAGCACTTCCCGGACCACCTCTTGATGCTCTTCCAGAGTTCCACTGAAGATCAGGATGTCATCCAGATAAACTGCTACCTTTCCTGCTGGGATCAAGTCTGAGAAGATGGAGTTCATGAGGCCCTGGAAAGTAGCTGGTGAGTTTGTCAATCCGAAGAACATGACAGTAGGTTTGAAGAGCCCCCAGTTGGTTGCAAGCGCTGCCTTCCACTCATCCCCCTGTTTGATCTGGACATTGTTATACCCCCAACATACATCAAACTTGGTGAAGTACTTGGCACCTTGAAGGTGACTGACTATGTCAGCAACGAGGGGAAGAGGGTAGCAGTTCTTAATGGTGTACTCATTTAGATGTCAGTAATCCTGAACAAATCCCGTCTTTCTTCTTCACAAAGAAGACAGGAGAGGACAGAGGAGATTTGGAGGGTTGGATATAACCCTTATGGATATTCTCATCGAGGAATTGATCGAGCTCCTGCTGCTCATTGATGGACATTGGGTAGATCTTGGTCCATAGGATGGCAGGTGCTCCAGGTACCAATTCAATAGTGTGATCCCAGGGTTTGTGTGCAGGGAGGCGTTCTGACTCAGCTTTGGAGAAGACATGAGAATAATCCCAATATTGAGGAGGGACTATCTCCTCAAACAACTGTTTTGGTTTCATCCAGTTTGCAAGTAAGTGAACCATGCAGCACACCAGACTTCTTCTCCAGTGTCAGCGAGAATCCCTGCTTTCTTCCAGGAATGCCTTGTGGCCTGATTAGCACAAATATGATAGACTTGGGGTTCCTCCTCCTTTTCTGTTGCCAGGTCTGGGGGTTGGTCTGTGGGTACATGTGTTCCCTGAGGAATTGCCTGGGTTGATTCGAACTCTGTGCCTTCTAGGATGGTGTTTCCCCTTGGGGTTGGTCCAAAATTGGTAGCAATGAACTGATCCTGATCGGGGACCTCTTCCACTGATGGGGGTGGTGCCATAGGGATTTGCAGCTGGCCACTCATCCAGTCAATCTGTGGGTTCATCTTATGCAACCAGGAAAGGCCCAGGATGACATCTTCTCTGCCTAAGTCCGTAACCAGAAAATCTAACCACGTCTCCTGCCCATCTGCTGTCATAGCTAGCTGGCAGAACCAATCTATATGCCCTGCTTGATTAAGGGTCCCATCAATGTTGTAGACATCTAGGGGTTTACAGAGGGGATAGGTTTGGATCCAGTGCTGCTTTACAAATGATTGTCCCAGGAACAGACCTGTAGCTCCACTGTCAACCATCGCCACTACTACTGCCTCATTTCATCTTCCTCAGAGTTTCACATGTATACGGAAGTGAGAAGCACAAGATTCTATTTCGGGGATACTGGATATGGTACATGAGGGAATAGAATTGTATGAGGAACAAGAGAGCATATGGGTAGTCAGGGGTGTTCACGCTGTGGCAGGAACGGACACCCATTTCAAAAACCCTGTTGGTTAGCAATGTTACAGAGTAAGGTAGTTTGATCAGTGATAGATTGTTGCAAGGCAGTGAGCATAGACAGTGATTCAGTGGACGAGGAAGTAGCAACAGTTGCAGCAGGGGCGGGAGTAGAGGCAGAAGGTGATGGATCATCAGGGAAGAGACTAAAAGAGTCACTCCCAGTGGCGGCCACACGTTGCCTGCTTCAGCCTCCTCCTCTGGGTTGACCCATGTATCAGTCCTGACAGACAGAAGAGCAGTGACCCACCCTCTCATGTCTGTGGTTCCCATCTCGTTTCAGATGGTCCTTGGAACTGCAGCCATAGCAGCGCCCCTGCATCACCTTCTGGTAGTCCATGAAGGTGCATCTGTTACCCTGGGGACATTCAGTACGGGAGGCATTGACGTCCATGGTGTTAGGGTCTCATGCAGAGGAGAATTTGGAGAGGGATGGGATAGGGCCAGTGACTGGTTTTCCTACAAACTCTGCTAGGGTCTGTTCCACATGCAGTGCTTGGTTGATCAACTCATCCAGGTTTTTAGGAGCCTCTTTCTGTCCTAGCTCCACATTTGCTAATGGGAATAATAGGTCTTTATGAAGGCGCTTCCGGAACTTGTACTGGAGGTCCTGATCTGAGAACCCAGTCTTCTCTGCCCACATCTTGAAAATCTGAGAAAACTCTGCAACTGTTTTATCTCCCTGCTTCAATGCCTTGAGCTTGTTCTTGGCCAGCTGCTGCTCGTTTGCTACCCTGAACTGAACCTTTAGTGCTTCTGCAATACACTTTTGTGGGTTGAGTTTCCCACTGTCAAGTTTGAGCTGTTTCTGTTCTCCAGCCCAGAGAATGAAGAGAGATATGAATGAGTTGAGTTTGGCTGGCTCGCCTTTGAATGGGGCAGGTTTGGCAGTTTTGTCTGAGGATTCGTGGGTAGGTCTATTGACCAAATTGGTGATTGCCTGCTGCAGCTGGTTCTGGTTGTTGATCAGAGTCTGGAGGAGGTTTTCAAGGGCAGCGGAGGACATGTCAATGTCAGTGATTGGGGAGGCAACAGGACTGAGTGGGGTTGGTGACACAGGAAGAGGGGATGGATTGGGTGTGAGCGTAGGATTGGGACAGGCTGTTGGTATGGCAGAAGGTGGAGCAGATAGCAGGAGTGGAGTGTGAGTGATGTCTGGCGACAGAACAGTGGAAGTACTAAATTCAGGGCCAGAGAATGGCAGGTGGCTGAAGGCAAGGCGTAGGAAGTGTGAGTGGAGTAGGGCTGGATTGCTGGGTAGGATTATACTATTGTCTCCTTCCCAGAAGTAGTAGTGGACCTGGGGGATGGAGTGATGAGCATGGGGACAAGGCTGTTGCTGACAGTTGTTGTAGAGTTCTTCTCTGTCTTCAAGGTAGCTGTCGATATCAAAGCTGACGTGCTTCTGATCTGTTAAGTCAAGACCATGTAGCCAGTCTACACAGAGCAGTGGTGTCAGAGATGGTGGAGGAGATGCAGAGACAGATGAATCAGAGATTGAGGATGGTGCAGCATATCATTCAGGGGTGGTGACAGTAGCACCTGCAAAGACCTATACAGAGGCCGCTGGTGCAGTAAGGGATCTTGACCTAATGTCACAAAGAGGCGAGCACTTAGATAGCGATAACGAGGAGCTACAGACAGCAGTAAGTACTGGAACTACAGTGTCCATCAGTAAAGGTGAAAGAAGTAATGAAAAGGGGAATACACACCTGGTCCCAATGATGAAGAGGTCAAGACGGGGAACCAGGTGTCAGGACAGGGTTTATATATGTAAAAGTAAAGCTGTAGGGGAGGCTGTAAGGAAAGCTGTAAAGAAAGCTGTAAGGGAAGCTGTCAAGAAGCTGTATTGAAGCTGTATCAGAGAAATGAAAGGTCTGGTGCATAGCATGTGGAACAAGAGTCATATGGTGTAAAGATCTGAGGATACGGAGATAAGAAGAAATAGATAGTACCAAATATAGATGTCATGACAGAGCAGCAAGTTACATCATTAAACTTACAGAAAATATTTCAGTTAAATCCACATACTCTGAGTCACAAAGAACAACACCAGAGTGGTTCGTTGTCTGAAGCCAGTGAAGGAGGTACAGCTTCAGTATTGCAGCAATAACGAAAACCAGATGCAATAGGCTATAGACAGTACTGTATTAAAGCTGTATAGCCTCACATATGAATTACAGGTACATACCTTCTTTGCTTCATGTTGTCGTTGTCATTGGCCCCAGGAGTCTACCGTGCAGTATGCAGACCTGACCTTGGGACAGCAGAAACAGTTGGGCCATGATGACATCATTGTTTGTTTGCCAGAAGCTTTTGACAAACAAAACACAGTCAAATGTTGACATGTCTGTCCTTTCCTCTTAACTCTGCACCACCACAATCCCATCATCTCCCTCCCATCCTGGCTCTCAATCCTCCACCTGCTGAACAATTCACCAGTACCCACCCACAGTCCAACTACCATAATCTCCTCTCATTCACCTCCTACACCCTGCTCAACTTCCTCAGTGCCTGCCCTTCAGTCTAAACATGTAATAGGCTTATTGTGAGCCCATTTCACTTCACATTATCTGCTTAGGACCATTACTGATGAAATTATTGACCTACCGCTTGCTATGGTCAATGCCACACAAGAGGCTTGATGCTGCCTTTCCCACATTTGATTTGGAAGACTTGGAGAGACTAGGGCAGTTGAGCTGTACAGAGAGGCTTGGCCACTCATCTTGTTGGTGAGTTTTCCCTTCTTCATTAGTACATTTTCCATTCTCGGCTTTCCGCTGGTTGCCTTTGGTGATGATTCTTTTCTCACATCTTCGTGTCGTTCTCACCTTTTTTACTTTCACTTTCAACATTTGCTCACATTGACCAGCATTCTACATATAGCAAGGAGCTACCCAACCTGTCGATCCTAGCTTACATGTATTCTGTATGTCCTCCCTTGCTTCTCTGAAGCCCAGTTTGCTCATCTCCTGTCCTCATCATTGACTTTTACCACTTTCTTTCAAGTTCTCATTTACAATATCACATCCTTTAGACCGCCAATGCATAACAACTGTGCAAGGTTGGACGGTTCATCCTACTGGTGAGTTTTCTTTATTATGCTACTTTGGTTTTGGTTTTGTGTCATTGCCAAAGGTGATGGCATCTTTGTGTTGTTCCCACCTTTTGCCTTTGCCTTCAAACATTCACTAACATACTCTACAGTGACGACCATGCTCTATCCACCACGGCAATCCTCGCTCCCTGCTTACATGTATTCCGTGCGTCCTCTTTTACTTGTCCGAACCCCAGTTTACTTATTCTTCTCATCCTCATTGTTGACATTTCCACTTCCATTCAATCATATATGCATCCACCAACACGTAATGACTAGAATATCCCAAGTGCACACATATGCACATATAGCCACTTCTTCCATTTGCAGTGAGCTGTTCTTTTGATTTTTGGTATCCTTTTTTGCTCCCCACCATGCTTTCGTGAGTCTTCCTCTTAATTCTTGTGTAGGGCTCTCGCTCAGTCTCTTTTTTTTCTTTTCCCTCCTAGGATGCAAGTTGAGCATAACGTGGCAAGTTCCTGTCTGTTCTCCATCATTGTTGTCTTCAATCCTCATTTCATTTCGTCACTAGATGAATGTTTGTTACATCTACCCATTGTATCGTTAGAGTACTTTGATGTCTGTAGTAGTGGAAATATAATTATCTTGATGCTTATAAATGATATCAATGTAAGAAATGGGAGCAAGGGCATGAGCTGCTGCTTTGTTCAGTGTGATTGGTCCAGTTACAATCGAGTTACAACCCTCAGAATCCAATACAACTAGTAGAATAATTCTATGTACTAGAATCATTCTTTGGGTTACAATCCAGTTAGAATCCTGTTGCAATCTTCAGAATCTGGTTGCAACCTGTAGAATATTTCTATGTACTGGAATTATTCTTAAAGTTACAATGTGGTCAAAATATCTGTGATATGCAATAATGGTAATACAACTTACTAGAATGTTTCTAGCTATTCTTCGGGTTCTCTATGTTGTATTCTAACTACAACTTGACGTCATTTTTTGTGATGCCGGCGCGGTAATTATAATTGTCGAGCTGTGCCAGAGTAGAGTACTAGAGGAGGAAGCCTAAAGGCTAATAAGTTAATGATAAAGGAAAAGATATCGCTGTGAACACTTAAGAAGGCAGGCTCTTTGGATTTCAAATCAAAATCATGTATTTCGAAATGAAGGAGTATGTACATGGTTGTTATAAGATCTAGACACGACGCGTCCCGACGCGCTGGCATCGCGTAGCGTAGCCCCTGAGGCCTGAGGCCGGAACTCCTACTCAATAGGAAGTGTATGTAAGTACGTATATACCCAAGCGAAAAAGAAGTGGAACCGAAACGGTCATCATTCATGAACTTGCATGAAGAAGGTTCAAGCGAAAAGCGAGAAATTATGTAAAGAGAAATGCGAAATGTGAATGCGAGACAGACAGACAGACATACAGACGGTCACAGTCAACAGTAAGTAGGGAATGGAAACGGAACTTGAACTTGAGCGGAAGCAGATGCGAAAAGGAAAAGGAAAACAAAAACAAAAACAAAACACACGCCAAGCCAGCCACAAAACACAAATTGAACACGAAAACATGTCGACATCGTAAGTAAACCGTAGACTGTAATACGCGTGCGTATCGATACGTCAGTAGAGAAATGATATGTAGAGGTAGAGATAGAGATAGACTAACAGAGAGATAGAGATTCTGTCTAGAGATATATGTAGAGGTAGGTAGGTATGATGATGGTAATGCAACGGAAAAAGGTAAAAAGGTAAAAGTATTGACGCTGACGGATAACAGATAAATGCGAGTAAGAGTAATGCGAAAAAGAACAAAGAATAACAAGAAAGAAAACAAGGGAACAAGGAAACAAAGAACGACGAAGAAGTATCAACCAAGAAAGAAACCCAAACGTAAACGTAAAACCCAATATCAAACGAAACCAAGCAAAGGAGACTAAATCAAATGGGAAGCAAGCACAACAGCCCGGCCCAGCCCAGGCCGACTTTAACAAAGTTGACGAAGGAGAAAACGCCCCTCTAACGCGCTAACAGCCCCCTCTAACACCTCCCCACTAACGCCTTAACCCCGAATAGCATACCCCCCTGTCCCACCCTCATACCTATAATCATATCCTCCAGCCCCATCACTAGTAGGATCCCCCAAATCCAACGAAACCGACACCGGTACACGAGCTTTGGATGGTTTTCTAATTAGTGTGGAGGTTGGGACTGCCGAGGCCGACGTGGGAGAGGTTAGAGGAACGTTTGAGGATGAAGGGATGTATGGTGTGTAAGGCGTGTATGGAGTATAAGGCGTCGTCGGCGTTGTCGCTGTCGAAGTGAAGAGTGAAGCATAGGCAGAGGTAGCCGTCGCCGTCGTCGGTGTACCCAGCACATGTGCATGCGCATGCGTGTTCGTATTCGTATTTGTATCCACTTTCAACGCTGCACTTCCTTCTCCACGTCTATACCTCTCAATATCCTCTCGTAGCCTTCTCTCCCTCTCTGCTTCCGACATCACCCTATCCACCTTCGTCGGTGCCTGTACCTGTGCCCGTGCCTGTGCCTGATTATACGCCTGCGTAACACTGACAGAATGAGACTGAGAATGAGCGTCCGAGTGCGCCTGGCTATGCGTATACGCCGACTGGGAATACGCGTAAGAGTGTATATCCGAATGCGTAAAGTCGGACATCTCATCTGGCTCTTCTGTCCATCCTCCTTCTTCCGTAGTCCCATCCCATCTCTCTTTGTCCCCATTGTACCCATACGGTGTCCCATGTATCACTCCCCCTGTTAGACTTGCTCCCAGCACACTAGAGCCCCCCAAACTCCCCCGACTAAGATGACGTGAGCGTCGTTCCCTTTCTTCACGCTGCATCTCCAACAACACACTCGCACTCCTCGGTTTAGACCGGGGTATGGATTCGGAGAGTGGTTCGTGGATGCCTTGGATTCCATGAGCATACGCGCTGGAGGGAGAGTGAGATGCATGAGTGTAGGACGAGACGGATAGCATTGAAGAGCGTGATGAGGGTCTAGGTGGTAGGTTAGTGTTGATGTTGATGTTTCGGGGGAATGAAGATGGAGGCGGGGCTCTCGGGCTCGACGAAGCTTTAGCGTTGGGGCTGGGACCGACGAGCGAAGATGAAGAAGGGTTAGGCGAACTGGAATCACCACCGTAGTCGTAGAGAGAGTAGATAGATCCAGAAGGCGAAGCACTCCTGGATACATTCTCTACTCGTTGAGCTTGTTGGACATCCAAGACGTTGTTTGAAGAGTAAGCCTTCTGTAGAGTGGGCTTCCTCGCAGCAGTGGGAGGCTGCCTTGGAAGTGAAGATGACGAGGTAAGAGGGGGATCAGCAAACGGACTGCCTCTTTCGTTCCCATCAGTGTCAATTGGAGTTGCAGGAACCAAGAACGGATCGGCTGTATGTCTCCTAACATGAGGACCACCAGAAACCAGGCTAACTTGACTGTCATTCCCCATATTCCCCAACAACCCACCCCTAGTCCTCTTCGGATCCGAAAATACCCAAACACCGTTCTCCAACCGAGTGGCTATACGCATGTTTTCGCCTGGAGTGTGGATGAATCGGGGACCGCGACCGTAGCCGTCTATGGCACCGGGGTCCCCCCCTGCACCTGCACCTTCACGAAGATGGTCATCTAGCTGCCCAGCAAGGTTGATATGCGACCCATAAGCTCCATCCGTGAGGGAAAACGGGGTAATCTTGGCTGCGAGGGAGTTACTCTCCTTGGCCTTTGCAAAGGTTTTTGAACGCAGGAGATTGGTAGAAGAAGATGAAGCGGAACGAAGAAGGTTGGATGACGAGCTAAGGAGGTTGGTGGAGGATGTTGATGCGGAGCGAAGGAGGTGGCGGGTTGAGGTGGATAGGGAACGGCCGAGGGATTTTTGGCGGGTCGGTGCACGGTGAATTTGGGTCTGAGGTTGCGACGACGTAGATGAAGTAGACCCATTCCGAGCAAGTCCTTCCTTCCTCTCCGCCTCTATTTTAGAAGGAGAGGCTCGGCGTTTAGAAGGCGAGGTCATGGTCGGTCGGGGCTCATCGAGTCTCTCCATATACTTTCTTCTCTCTACTAGATTCATCCTTTTTGTCCAATATAGTATAACACCAATGATAATGACCCCAAAGAACCCGAGAATGAGACCAACGACGAGGAGTTTGTGCGAGCGGCCGTTGTCGGCGTTGGGGTCGGTTGATGACGACGACGAGGAAGGCGAGTCATCTCGAGGAAGAATGTCGACTGCTTTGGCTACTAGAGTTCGGGAATGCAAGCGAGAAGGAAAGGAACGAAAGTGAAAGGAATGTCGTCGTGTGTCTTGCATGGTTGGACTTTTTCCAAAAAGGAAAGAACGCGTCAGCAAGCTCTACTCTCCCTTTATAACGGATACTCACCCTCTTCCTTCCACCAAACCAATCACAAAAAGGACAGTGAAGAACGAAAGAAAGAGCAAAGGAGCGTCTGCCTCACGCACAGTCTTGGTGACGGAGGAAAAGGGTCTGAGACAAACCGTGGTGTTCGGTCGGTTAGAGTCCAGAGCGGAAGAAACAAATCAACATGATTGACGTCAATTCAAATTTCATCATACCAAGCAACCGATCTACATCCGTTTCATTCTCAAACGCGTTGCAAACGCATCCGCTGTACTACTATATGCTACAAACGTTGTGAGGAGTAGACAAGGCGATAAACGCATATTCCTAGGAGAAAAGCGGACAGCAACCTAGAGGCCAGTGAGAGATACCAAGATTTTTGACCTCGACCCTTGTGATGCCAAGAAAACGCCTCGGTTACTATTTTAGATACGGCCGAGTTTCATGGAAAGTTGTTCATCTTCCATCATGGTGTAGTGGCTAACATTATCGCCTCTCATTCCGGTAGAGTGCCTTGCGCGAAGCGCCTCAACCGTCTCACCCTTTGTATTCACCGGCCATCTCTTCCTTCCACTGTCTTGCGCGAAGCGCTACAAGCGCAGCGAGTCCTACTGTCTTTCGAGACAACTGTTTTGCACGAAGCGCCTCAACCGCCTCACCCTTTGTATCCACGAATGTGTCCCTAGTACATTCTATTGATTGTGTCACTGATAATTACAGCGTTTTATGATACTGGAACGGGTTCGTACACAGCGATATTGATACCACCCATGTACATATGATACAAAACGTCGTGTATCCCTCCCGATTATCATACGTACACGATATTTATACGCGGGATAGCAAAACTCTTGTATCAGTTGTGTACACCCTGTACATCAGTGATACATGGGATTTAGATACACGGCAGAAAACGCAGTGACTGTCTTGCGCCCTACTCGAGCAGCGGAGAGATATTCCACTCTTAGAAACCCCGCCCCGGGTTTCCGGGCAGCCATTAGCCGTTGACTCTTGCGCGTGACTTTGATGACCTGGCTTCTCCAAGACAGCGACCAGTGGTCCCACCCTCTTTCGTTGCACAAGGAGCGACCTTCGCTCTCCATCCCAGTCCGTAATCTTCTTTATTGACATGTCTCCTTCTGCCACGACTTGGTCGAGGTTCCCTGTGATGGAACTGGAGGCATTGGTGTTCGCTTTTTCATGTTACAATGTACATGTAAAAACAGGGGCATTGCGACTTGGCCTCCCCCTACCTCTGCCTATACCTAGTACCTATTATTTTGGGCCAGGGGTCATGCAGGGATCAAGCACAGATAGACCAAGATAGGAGATAGGGGCTACCGTCGCCCGACATCCCGACATCCCGACACCCCGACGTGTCAGTGTGTCGGGTCCGTACTGGCAGAAATTTCAGATATTCAAAGTATTTTGCACCTCCATCCACATTGTTACTATGTTTAGCCTGAGTGTACGTTCCGAGACTCAAAGGCTCTTATGCTGGGCCCACGCGAAAGACCCCGGGCATGCCATTGATGCTGTTGCAGATAGGCCCACTGATTTAGACTCGGCGCAGGCCGTCGCTCACAATTGAAGGACCCTGCAATTCCAGTGTTTCAAGGCAATACCTCTACCTTCTCACTTTGTATATAAAGGTTTTGCGAATGAGGTGGCTGAAGAACGAGTCGGTCTAGGAAATCCTTCATACTAACAACGGGTAGACTCCAATTTTCGTGTGCTCTTGCCGCCTGTTTGAAAAGTGATCATTTCCCGTTTGTTATCCCGGACTGGCTGTTGCTGTACTGTATATGTACATTTCTAAATCCAATGGTCACGGCCATGGTCCCAGTTAGAAATCATCCAGGAGACACTTACGCCTATTATTTAATTCCAAACTCCTTCCTCAGGCTCTGTCCTCTCTTGAATTCTAGGCTGCAAAGTCCTAGTAAACACCGTGACTGCTCCCAGGCCTCGCTCATGCTTCACCTTCATGTTTCACTCTTCATCCTTAAGTTTTCCTTATGCAATAGTAAATACGCTTACTTATTCGGCCATGTGGATTGAACAGGCTTTATCTCGACGGTGACACTGACTTGACCCCAATCCATCGACCATCGAGACTTGACTAGCTTGACTTGTCATGTCCAGAGCACTCGCTGCCACAGTGCCCATGTACATATGCAGAAGCGCAGCTGCGTAAGTAGTTTAGGTTGCAACTATTTGGCCACTTTCGGATTTTGTGTAGTCATAGTCTTACAGGGGCGGGGCGAAGAAAGCCACACTTGCCACAGCAAACGATTGCGAACGACTCGGAAGCCGGAGATTAGATTCATTCGCTTCGCTATACATATAATGGGAAACTTGAGGACGGTCAGCTTTAGTTTGGTTTGGTTAGTTTGAATTTTTGCTGTCCTTTTTTATGACGATATACATAAAAGCACCCTCCCCTCTCTCCCTTTTCCATCTCTCCCTCCTCCATATGTATATGTTTAACCGGGAATGGTCCGGGAATGGTCCGGGATCCGGGAGTGTTTTTTCGGATACAAACTGTGGCTTTCTTGCGTATTGCCTGATATGCATTGAAACTGTGGAAGGAAATCTCGAGGAACCGTGAGTATTTACGCTACGATTTTGGCCCTTGCTGGGTACCTGCGTCAACCCAGTGCTCATAGAAAAAAGCAGATAATCGGAGATGGCTAGCTTCCCAGTAAACAATAGTATGTATTTGGCATTTGGAAAGTGATGATCCAGCATTAACTTCAATAGTACTAATTCAACATTGCATTTCAAGTGGGAAGTCAGCATTTACAAGGAGGTTCGGCAAGTACTAATCCAGCAATTGTGAGGTTTGCCGCAAGTAAGAATCTAGCATTTCATTACTTTTTGTCAAATCTTTTTGTCAAATGCGGACTTGGCATTTTACCGACGCATTTTCTCAAGAACTGATGTAGCAATTGGCAACCAGCTGAGTATTTGGCATCTCAACGCCTGAGAAGCAAGCAGCCACAGGCCAGCTATTACCTGTCAGTCCATGGAGGTTGTGAAATATATATGTATCATGTCTGAGTTATGCATGGTATACTTTGAGAAAAAAGTACAAGATGGGGGCTATTAACGACGCCCGATTCCGGCCTAGGTAAACTTTGAACACACTTTGATTGCCTCCAGTGCACAGGAAGCAACTCCATACAGTACTTATTACCTTGTGCCCGACGCACGTAATTACTTATGTTCTCATCATCTTAAGGTTTGCTAGCTCCTCTCCAGGATCCGCGCTCAGCCTGAGGACTCTCCGAGTCGTTTTCAAAATCCTTGAGTTATAGACTGGGCCACCGACTTGTAAGTACGGAGAAAGACTGTTGTGTTGCTGTACTACATGTATGGCTACACATTCCCAAACCCAATATTCATGGTTATAAATCCAGGAGACAGTCTTACAGCATAGGGTTTGACTGGTCATTGGCCATTGCCAGGCACTGAGCACGCTGCTGACAACGCTATACATGTTCTAATAATAGATGATTCCTAGAGTTCTGATTGGCTCATCAATCGCGAAAGTCAAGAATGATGGCATCAAACGCAACTTTTTAAAGTTCTGGTCACGTTGTTGAGACACTTTTCATCGATTCTGAACATCAACATCACGCAAAAGTTTTTTGAGGTGAGCGAGAAATCAGGCCTTGAGATTCTTGTGTGGATTGAAAGGCAATTCAGAGAAATCAAAACAAGCTTCGGAAATGGGACCAACTGATAATAGCTCTGATCAAACTGGTACTGGGAACCAGGCGAATGTCTTTTCTGGAGCCCACCACAATACTTTTGTGGGCACTTCTATCACTAATATTAGTGGAAATGTAAATTATTATACCTGTAAGTAATCAACTTATTCCTCAGGTGAATAGTATGATACTTAATCAAATTATTTGTAGATCTGCCAGAAAGCAAGCCAAAGGTAAATGATGAATAATATTCCCAAAAAAAGTCTTGATGTCTGATCAATATAATCTTTATCCAGGAAATCACACTCGAGTATGTATAAGCTTATAATGTTTAACAATTTCATCTAATTTTCAAACTTTCAGTGATTTGCTTCTTAACACTCCTCAAGCTCCAGTTGTATTTACTGGCAGATCCAGCCTGGTTGAAGAGGCAGTCAATACCTTGTGTGAAGCTGGGGAGTTCCATATTGCCATTCTTGGAGCTGGGGGAATAGGCAAAACATCTTTGGCCTTGCATATTATGGAAAGTCACTTGATCAAAGAGAAATTTGGAGAGAAATGCTATTTCATCCCTTGTGAAATCCTTCCAGATGCACAAAACCTTACCCAAGGATTGGTCCATGCAATTGGTTGGCAGGTGACTCAAGGAAAAACACCTTTGGGTATATTGCTGGACTATCTCAAAGGCTGCCAAGGGGTCTTATTCATCTTGGATAATTTTGACACATCCTGGAACAGTGATGACCAGGCAAAATTCAAGAACTTGATTGAGAAGATTTGCAGTTTCAAGTCAGTCTCAGTTATTGTAACTATGAGAGGAACTGATGGGCCTGGACAAATCAAATGGCATAAGCTAGGAGGACAATCAGGCTTACCTCCTCTTAAGCTTAGTGCTGCCAAGGAAGCTTTCTGTTCTTTCAGTTCAGACGGAAAGTTCACAATTGAGCAGAAAGATCCTCTTTTGGAGCAGCTGCTAAGCCAGATGGATGGTATGCCTTTGGCTATCATGCTGATTGCACAGCATGCCAAAGAACTGCCATTGAAGGATCTAATGGAAATGTGGAATGGTCAGAAGACAGCAGTGCTCAAGAGAATTGGAGAGCAAGATGACAGGCTTACAAGCATTGAAGTGTCAATTGAGTTGACTCTGAACATTATCAGAGAAAAGCTTTCCCCTACAGGAGAGGATCGTTTGAGACTTATTGCTTTTCTTCCAAGTGGCATCCCAGATTGGTTGGAAAATCTGCCCAAAGTGCTTCCTAATGCCACCATGGAAGTTCTTGTCTTGAAAAAGTCATGCCTTATTCATGAGGCAGGAAATCAGACATTGAGAATGCTGACACCTATTGTTGAATACATCATGAAAATTTATGGCATAACAGGGCAGTTTGTGAATCAGATATGGAGGTTTTATGAGTCATTCATAGACAATTTACCTCAAAACTCTATTAAAGGAGATATTCAGCTTGGACTGCATATTGCAAATATCTTCAAAATTCTTGATATTCAGATTGAGAAGTCATTTGAAAAATCACATATGAATATGTTAAAACGATTGGATAATTATTCACAGTACTTCCCAGGTCTTATGCCACTGGTTGAGAAATATTTGAGATGGCAGTCACAAATGAGTCTGGGTGATCAAATTGAGGTGATGTTTCTCCAAGAAGATATGTTCAGCTTTATGGGAGAATATGAGAAGGCTATAGCAATAATCAAGGATGTGGAGAAGCTTCATAAGCATCAGATAAATCAAGAGATCAGTAATCTGGAAGTAATTACAAGCAGTAAGGGGACACATGTGAACTATACAACTGAACAAACTCAGGCTGAATGCTACAAGAGATTGGGACAGATCACTTATTATCAAAGTGATTATAATGAATCACAGGGGAAAGTACAACAAGCCATGAATCTTTATAAGAAGATTGGAAATATGAAGGGAGCTGCTCAGTGCTTGCAATACATGGGAGAGATCAGCCAGATGCTGGGCCAATATGAGGAAGGAAAGGTCATGTTGGAGCAAGCCAGAAAGTACTTTGAGGAGATCAGAGACAGGCTAGGAGTTGCTCAGTGCTTGCAATGCATAGGGAACATCAGGCAAATGCTGGGCCAATTTGAGAAAGCAAGGGTCATGTTGGAGCAAGCCAAAAGGCAATTTGAGGAGATTGGAGACAGACTGGGAGCTGCTCAGTGCCTTTGAAGCCTAGGACACATCAGCCTAATGCTGGGCCAATATGAGGAAGCAAAGGTCATGCTGGAGCAAGCCAAAAAGCAATCTGAGGAGATCGGAAGACAGGCTGGGAACTGCTCAGTGCCTTCAAAGCCTAGGAGATATCAGGTGAATGCTGGGCCAGTACAAGGAAGCAAAGGTCATGCTAGATCAAGCCAAAAAGCAATTTGAGGAGATTGGGTCTAGGCTGGGAACTGCTCAGTGCTTGCAACACATGGGAGACATCAGCTGCAAGATGGGCCAATATGAGGAAGCAAAGATCCTGCTGGAGCAGGCCAAAAAGCAATTTGAGGAGATTGGAGACAGGCTTGGAGATGCTCAGTGCTTGTATGTCCTGGGAGACATCAGGCAAATTTTGGGGCAATATGAGGAAGCAAAGGTCATTCTGGAGCAAGCCAAAAAGCAATTTGAGGAATCTGGGTCCAGGCTGGAAGTTGCTCAGTGCTTGTGAAGCCTGGGAAACATCAGCAAAATGCTGAGCCAATATGAGAAAGCAAATTTCATGCTAGAGCAAGCCAAAGAGGAATTTGAGGGGCTTGGATCCAAGCTGGGAGCTGCTCAGTGCTTGCGAAGCCTGGGAGACATCAGGAAAATGCTGGGCCAATATGGGGAAGGAATGATCATGCTGGAGCAAGCGAAAAAGCAATTTGAGGAGATTGGAGACACACTGGGAACTGCTCAGTGCTTGAAAAGCCTGGGAAACATCAGCAAAATGCTGAGCCAATATGAGGAAGCAGAGGTCATGCTGGAGAAAGCCAAAGAGCAGTTTGAGGGTCTCAGATCCAAGCTGGGAGCTGCTCTGTGCTTGTGAAGCCTGGGGGACATCAGGCACATTCTGGGCCAATACAAGGAAGCAAGGGTCATGGTAGAGCAAGCCAAAAAACAATTTGAGGAGATTGGAGACCAGCTGAGATCTGCTCAGTGCTTGCGAAGCCTAGGAGACATCAGCCAAAAGCTGGGCCAATATGAAGAAGCAAAGGTCATGCTGCAGCAAGCTAAAAACCAATTTGAGCACCTTGGAGACAGGCAGGGAGCTGCACAGTGCTTGCAAAGGCTGGGAAAACTCCAGCCTGGTATATTCACCACCCTAAACATTTTTATTTCTCTTGTTGTCTTACTTTTGACTTATTATTTTTGTATTTAGTTCTCAGTTTTTCGATCACTTCGTTCCTTTCTATTTACGTGTGTCTTGGAGTGAGGAGCTAGTACTGAATACTGTATATGTTGTATAGTTGTCATCGGAGACCAACGCCATGCAGCTGAAGGCTGGGGACAATGTAACAGAGGTTGAAAGTCAGAAATCCTCTGTCAAATTGTATGAAGATATCTTGGCTTTTTTTGCTCTGACATGTACATTTTATATTCCAGTCCTGTACTAACTTACAAGTAGATCTGAATTTTGATATACAATTATTTATTTATTATGATTCTTCAATCCAATGAGTCCTCAAGAATTCGTGTGATTCGTCTCTCGTACTGAGTCATAGGAAACTTTGATACTAACCAACTTCCATTGCAGAGTACCAATCAGCATGTAAGTCATTCATGACCTTTTCGGTATTTTGTGACCAGACTTAAGGCGGTTGTTTTACTTATTTACCGTTTTGTCACACTAGCATATCCATCCTCATCACCTAGAAGTTTGGGACTCGCCACTTCGTTTTAAATCAATTTTAACTTGTAATCAAGCACAGTGACTTTTACAACAGCAAATAGGATCGCCGATCATCTAGGACTTCAAGCTTCAAGCTTCAAGGCCCACGCGAAAGACCCGAATGTCATTGATGCTGTTGCAGATAGGGTACCCACTGATTTTGACTTGGACTGTTGAACGTTGATAACCAATTGATAACTTGGTCTTGCGTGATGTTGAGTATCTGAGGATGAGTCCCTTGATCTATCCTGAGACGAAGGTCACCGGATGGATGTTCGATGATAATACTGGAAAGGCAAATCGCAACTCTCATCTCTGATAAATTATGCCATAATGATACTGACTCGAGAAAAGACTCGTCAGGCGGCGTAGACCATCGCTCACAATCCAAGGATTTTAGAATTCCAGTGTTTCAAGGCAATACCTCTACGTTCTCGCTTTGTACATAATCGAGCGAGTATATAAAGGTTTTGCGAATGAGGTGGCCGAAGACCCAGTCAATTTAGGGAATCTTTCATAACAACGGGTAGACTCCGATTTTCGTGTGCTCTCTTGCTTGCGATATCATGCCTGCGGAACAGCGGGACTCATGGCCGAGTTACTCAGTCTACCTCTTTATTTCTTCCTGGATCCCATTCAAATGAACGGAGACTTGAAAGCACCTGTTGGTTTTGAGCATCGAGTCGTAGGATTCACCCTGAGCATGAGAATGCTGAATCAGTGCTATTATTGAGTTCTTGGTCAATTCACCGGGAGCGAGAAAGATCAAGCATCATCGCCAACTTGACGCCACTCGAGTCCCGACAAGTCTGTTTTCGGAATGCCGGACCTCAGCCGTTCCGCTTTCGTGACCGCCTCCTCCAATGACTGTGAGTATACTCTTGGTACACTCAAATGCTATTATTCCAACCCCTTCTAGCCACTGCCGTTTTGCAATATGCGGTACCGGTGTACATGGCTTCCTCAGCATTCCAGCTTATCTCTTCCTATTCGCACACTGAACGCTAGGGCGATCGGCCTTTCAAGTTGTAACACGATGATCTGGTTGGGAAGCTGCTCTAAACGAGTTTACCGGTGTAGTAATTCGTGCTTTAAAAGCTGGGAAAGCTTAACCCATGGACAATCCAGTATACGTATCCACTTCTCTGGACATCCGAGAAAGCATGTCTCCTACCTACGAAACCTCTCCTCCTATTCCAAGCCAGGAATTACTTGATCGTAACCTCAAGTATGCTTCGCGCCACCAACCGAAATTTGGCGACGCAATTTGGCAAAATCCAAATCCCCCCGACACTGCAATCAGTACGTTTCAGAATCTTGAATATAGTCCCTGCTGATATCCTCGGGTCCTACTTGTAACAGTTTGCTGTCAAGATGGTCGTCTTCAGTGAGTACCAGTCTGTTTTTGAATGACGCCGCGTAATGATGTGTATTTTAGGCCAACCAAACTACTTGGTCTCGCCGATTTTGATACATCGATCATCCGTAGCTCAGGTGGGGCAGTGTAAGTTGATCGCAATTACTCTGATCTTTGACTGAAGATTATGATCTGTCTGTCTTTTAAACTGGCACTGGCAGTCATGAACTCCCCAGAAACATCTTCATCGCCCAGAAATGGGGAACTCGCCACTTCGTTGTGATCAAACATAGTGACTGTGGTTACTTTCAGATCCCCAACAAAGAAGTGATCATCGACAACTGGGGAAAGGTGCCACTGCTTCGCATAGCAAGATACGAGGCCCTTTCCCAGTGAACATTTCTTTGAAAATAAGGAAATCCAGCCATTGAAATATATAGATGTACGCCACTCAGGGAACAGAAGACAAAGGCGTGCCAATGTCACTTTTTTGTCAATCTGAATGAGATTTGGGTAGTGGAGAACCTGGTGAGAGCCTGGTGCGCCAATGGGCTTTATGACGAGAGCCTAGAGGTGCATGGTAGTATAAGGATGATTGATGACGGTTGAGAAGGGAAGCTGGCATGACGTCATGGTTGTTGACGTCAACGGTCCTTAAACCTGGTCCAGACTGAGTCTAAACATTTTGGTTGTCAGGAAGGACAGAGACTGACTTAGGGGTGGGAGATTGAACCTGTGGAAAAGATCTGGGAGGTCGCTCTGAGAAATGATGACATAAATTAACTCAGCCTAAAGGCCTTGTAACATAAGGGCTCTGCCCCAACCTCTGCCCAGGAACCTACCTAGCCCCAGTACAGGATTCTCCAGCCTGGACCCCCTTGGCAAACTGTCGACATGACCACAAATCTTGATAACAATTTGGCCGACAATGTCCTCCATTTCTTCCAGTCGTGAATCATCCAAGTAAGTCTGAATAAATCAAGGTACCGCGATGTATCAGTAAAAGATAGATGAACGGAGCGGTAAGTGGACTGTAAATATCAATCATAGTCACGAGATCCATGATATTGGTTGATGATCGTTAGGATAGAAGATCGAAAATTGTATATACAGCGCTTGCATATATATGCTCTGCGCAAAAAGTCGCAACTCGGAGCATTGCCCACAAGCTGCATTGCACCATGTCCAAACCTGATGGCTTCCCTTCAACTTCCATTCCACTCATCAAACCCCTTCAATTATATATATAGTATCATGATATGCTGTTTCAATGATGCTGGTGGCATTGTGCTTTTTTATGTTTCGGGGTGGTTGCTGAATCGACTCCGGATGTCAAAGCTTGGTCAAAGGCTCAAAACGCACTGATGGTCCATAAGATTTTAAGCACGGAAAGTTCAATGAACGTTCAAACACTGATCTTGAACAAATCCAAATTGCGGGCATAGCCAAGGCATAGCGCGCCAAGTGCAAATGTCTGATCATGAGACTGTTGCATGCAATATATATAAGCTTGAGCCACTGCAAGATAGTCGTTCCCCTGGAAGGAGGAGGAGGAGTGAAGGGGAGGTGACGACAGAAATAAGTCCAAAGAAACGCCGCGGCGTCAACGCGTCTGGCAAAGTCACAGGACCAATTTGCGCGTTGTACTATATACAGACGGTCAAAGTACATCTACATCCTTTCAAAGGAAATCTTGAATATCATGATGAAGATTTCATGGAGGCCGGTTGTCTTGTCTAAAGCTACAACTTGCGGTAGCAGGAGTTTTCCATCACTTCTTGACCGTAAAATGTGTAGGTGGGCGGATACCAACATAGTACGAACTAAAGTATGTGAGCCCAAAATTGGCTCCAAATGCTGTTTAGTTTATGTCCTTTGAAATGCTACGGAAGCCTGAACTGTGGCTGCCCTGCAAGAGCGGGCTTCATTTAGAGAACTTATATACGTTTTTGACCTTGACAACTTGCCAGATTGACTGTCGTCAAGATGCTTGGTGGCTCCTGATGGGTAGGTCAAAAATAAATTTACATAAGGGCTCCGCCCCAACCTCTGCCCAGGAATCTACCTAGCCCCAGTACAGGATTCTCCAGCCCGGACCCCTTGGGAAACTGTTGACATGACCGCAAATCTCGATAACAATTTGGCCGGCAATGTCCTCCATTTCTTCCGGTCGTGAATCATTCAAGTAAGTCTGAATAAATTAAGGTACTGGGGTAAAAAGCCATCGCTTCGCGTGGCAAGCTACGAGGCCTGTTCAATAAAGCCAAAATTTTACTCTTATATTGACTACGCTGCAGCTGCTGAGAGAAGCAGAGCTAAAACAACGAAAGAAGATTTGAAGACAAGAATTACGAGGTTTATACTCGATGCGAATGCAAGCTTGAGGAGTGGAGGAATAGGGCAGTGGACATTGTCGACGCTGGCAGTGAAAACGAGAGAGTCGACACGCTGCCAGCTGGCATGACGTTTGCATGACGTTGTGGTTGTCGACAGAAAGGCCTCGCGTTGATCCGAGGAAGCCGTGAACAACGTCATGGGTCTTTGATGGGTCTCGACCGTGATTTCAGATGAGCGCTAATGAGCGCCAACGAACAGGGGTGGGAGTTTGAACCCGTGGAAAAGATTGGGAGGTCGCTACGACATAAATTAACTCAGCCTAAAGGCCTCGTAACCGCAATGTATCAGTAAAAGATAGATGAACGGAGCGGTAAGTGGACTATAATATCGATCATAGTCACGAGATCCATGGTATTGTGCTATCAGGTTGATGATCGTTAGGATAGAAGATCGAAATTTGTATATACAGCGCTTGCATATATATGCTCTGCGCAAAAAGTTGCAACTCGGAGCATTGCCCACAACCTGTATTGCACAAGCACACCATGTCCGAACCTGATGGCTTCCCTTCAACTTCTATTCCACTCGGAGTAGACATTTCAAACCCCTTCAATGGGCTCTTTGCTGGCATCATTCTCTCTTGCATGTAAGTAGGTCAGAAATGGGTGTTCATATTGCAATTCTTTGTTAATCTATTTACTGGGGCAGATGCCTTGGAATACTTCTTGCCCAGACTTGGACTTATATCTTCAATAATCAAGATGTATGGATGCTGAGAACATTGGTAGGCCTCAGTATGTCTGTGACTTGATAGACAGTATTGATTGTGTGATACAGGTGCTACTTGTATTGTGAGCAGTCTTTTCATCCTGTTTGCTAATGCTCCGTTGATCTAAGTCACTTTTTGTGTAGTCTATTGGAACTAGTATTCACCTGCACAAATGTGCAGGTTTTACAGCACTATCTTGTCAGCTAAATGCTTTTATTACAGACATCTTGTGCAGCTGACTATCTGTCTTTGAATAGGTAGCAAACTTTGGGAATTTGTCCTTACTCTTCCAAATCTCTACGTGGGAGATTGATTCAGCTTTCAAGGTTGTAAATTTACTGACAATGCTTTGTAGTGGTATGATAGTTGGTCATGCAGTGACATCTATCAGCATATTTTGTGTCTACTGCTTTTTTATGACTCGGGTATGGTTGAGTAAGTAATATCTGTAATGGCTACCCTGACAGCTTACTGATTTGCACATTGCAAACAGTTGGAAAATTCCGTTGGATTTTGCTGCCTATTGTAAGTGCAGCCTTTAAGTTCCATGACCTGTGGTCATCATATCTTAATGGTGAATGTCAGGGAGGCTTGGCTACTGCTAGTTTAGGTATGTCATAAATTTTGCATCTAATTGACATGTTTCACTAATAATTGTTTTGTGAATAGTTGCTGGCCTTTTGATTTCAGCTCAGATGTCAGTGCACAAATCACTCGATGAATTTCAGCATCCTTTCTTCAAGGTGAGTGAGCCTAAAGGATACTAATATCAAAGCTGTCACCATCCAAGCGTGTCTGTTGACTTGACTGGTTTTAGTTACTAGTTGGAATTGACGCTTGTTGTGCAGCAGCTGCAAATGTTCTAGTAACATTCCAACTTTGCCATGACTTTTTCCAATTCAGGACTGGAATTAAAAGGCAAGCATTAATGAAATTACTGAAACTTGTAATTGAAAATTGAACATCAACTTGACAACTATCCAGAACAGAAAAACTCATTCAGAAACTTATTCAGTCTATGGTTACTCGTGGTGCTCTTGTCACCATGGTTCAAATTTGCTTCATTGCAACCTACTATGCTGGAATTGAAAAATTATACTGGCAAGTCCAATTTTCACAGCCTCTTGAACAGCTGAAATGATTGAGTATATAACAATCAGGATGTCTTTCTATTTTATTATGGGAAGAACCTCTGCAATCACTATGTGTAAGCCTCCAGGTCTCTTGGCATAATTTATAGAGCACCTACTGGCTCCATTTCTAGTTGCCATTCTCAATTCTAGGGAAAAGTTGCGCAGAATTGCAGGGGATGTTGTCACAAATGGCAACTTCAGTTATGTGGTGAACAGCAGACTACAAACACATCAGTCTGAAAATTCAATCAGCTTCAATCAGCCCGAGTTCAGAAACATTACTGAGGTTTGCTTTTTTGATAATATTTTACATGGTACTTATTGCTGACTATGATTCAATCTGTAGAATGAAGAACAGAAAGTCCAAGGCCTTGTCGTTCCACCCGAGGTCCATGACCATTGTTGACTTGGAAGCCTCATTACATTGGGGAGGCTCATATTTATTTAATTTTGTTTGGACTGCACTCCAGATGACAAAGTTGAAGAAATGGAGTGTAACAAGAACCATGGCCACATTGAATGTGTATATAAATTAAGTATTGTAAATGTTATAAGTACTACCAAGTATGAATATCAGAAGTTCAAGTACTATAGTGGCATTGCCATGAGATCTAGAATCAAATCCACATCAGGAAACCAGTCCTTAGAAAATGAAGTGAAAAATTTTAATAATATGGTGCAATTACTGCTGTTAGCACCAATAGCAAGGATAGCCAAAATTTTTGCTAATTTCCTAGCCCCCTTTGTTAAATTAGCTGACTTTAGCATCCAATACCAGAACATTACTTGGGTTACGAGATGCTTCAAAACTCTATCTGTGTTCTTGATAGTACTTGCTGGTCACTTTTGGGTCCCAAAGGTGCCACTGCTTTGCATGGCAAATTGCGAGGCCCATTGATAAGTCAAGGAGTGAAATGGTTTTCATATGCAGTAAAGAATTCTTTTAATTAGATAGAGCTCTGATGGAGATACAAGGAAATTTAAAGTGGTGCTATTGGTACATACAAGAAGAATGAGAAAGACAGACTCAGAAAGAACTGTCACAAACTTGAGCCCAACGTCTCTCTCTGAGCTCTAGAAGCTCTGCTGATGAGGAATGAAAATTATCAGGGCCTAGGTGGAGTCTGAACCCAGACAATGACAAAGGCAAGAGTGAGTGACTCTTGCTCACAAACCCAAGCCAATGCCTACAAGACCAAAAACCAAGCTGCAAGCAGATCGACCCACACACCTGTATGGCAACTGGAGATGACAGCGAGGATCAATGACCAAGGAGAATCCCAAGATGATGACAACAAGTAAAGACAAGAACGTCATGTACCACTATAGCACACACTTGAAGTGAAGCACAAAGAGGATCAAGAAGTGTAAATTCTTAGGAAATCGAAATACAAGGCGCCAACTAGTTATACTACCTAGCCAAACCCCTGTACCTAACTCCTAAGGATAACTGTATAACTGAGACAACTCCTGAGCCAACTCCTGAACCATAAATAAGTGTACCTTAATTAAGAGCTTAATTAAGGGTTGATCAAATAATAGAAATGCGAACTCAAGTGTGAAACAGTAATAGGAAGTGAACACGATCAAGAAAATCATATGTGAGACTGTGGTGCAATCAAGGGGCAAAGGATAAGGAGTATATGAGATATACTGATTGAAAAACCCTTGGAGGGTTTTTGAACAAAAAGGAAATGTGGTACAAGTCAAGAAGGATCCTGCATAACACTTGTGAAAGGAATAAAGATCAATAACACTCTGAGGGTGATCAAGTGAACAGAAGATGACCAGAGGAATAATAGATCTGATAGAATAAAGTGAAGCAAGAGAGTGTTTGAATAGAGTGAAGGATTGAACAAAGGATCAGATGTGAATGTAGAAAGAAATAATGAAGAAGTAACAGAGAAATGAATGAAGCAATGAAGGGACTGTACGCAGCTGTAAGTCATGATAGAACATATCCATGATGAGTGAGAATCCCTCTAAGGGATTTTGGATAGGTGAAGGGGCTGATCATGACAAGAACCAAGCTGTTGAAAATGTAACAGTCATTATCAGTGAATATTCATGGGATGGTAGGGAAAGGGAAAATCCTTGTATTGCTGAGTGACAAGGACTGTTACAATTTCTCACCCCTATTGTACAAGACCCTTTAACTTGTCTTTTCCTTTCTTTTCTTTACTTTGTTTCATCTTATCTAACACATGTTTCTCATTTGCTTGTCATGCTTCACCCTTGCTTTCTCCTTTGCATGCACAATATGCATGTCCACTATTATTTACACATTGAATACATGCATTGTATACATACTGTTTGACATAGCTACTACAGACAGTTTACATGCTTAATGCACATTGTACTTTAATTCATAGTTACATGCTCTTTTGTATTTAGGTAGAGGATTCTTCAAGCTAGATTCCCCAGCTCAACCTTATACACCTTTCTACAAGTCTTACTTCAAGTAATACTCGTCTTCTGAAGTCTTGCTCAAACCTTTCTTTGATAGAAGGGCTCAACAGACAAATGAATGAAAGGCGAAACCTTGAAGTACGACTTCCGTCATAACAAGGACTGCCTGCCTGCCAATGAGACATGTAAATGTGTGACAGTTACAGGTCACACAAGCAGTGGAGAAAAAAGACAGCGAGACAATAGAGAGTCCATTGTTGTTGACAATGCAGAGAGGGTTATCAGTGCTCACACCATCTGAAAGTCAGCAAGGGTGCTACTGCACTCATGAGATGCCTATACACCAAGTTTGGTGGCCCTAAAGTGACAAGAAGAGGATGGATTGCAGTTTTGCAGATTGGATGACATTTTTGGGAAACATAGAGGTGGATTGCACTGTCTAGATTTCAAATATGGCTGGACTAGTGGGTCTTGATGACATTTGACATCTGGTAGCAGCATAGTTGAAGGAAGGAGAGCCTTGGAGGTATTGCAAACATACTAGAAAGACAAAAGAGAAACAAGGAAAGCGTTAGACACTAGACACATAATGAACAAGTACATATACACACTTGGAAGGTACCAAAAATGTGTTAGATAGAAGTGACACTTAGACCATACAGATCAACTGTTTGGAAGGCACAAAGACAGAATGCTGGTCAGGACACTTGAAGGAATATAGCAACTGCTCAGTAGGAGCTAAAAGGATGACACATCACACAAAGAAGATGGTCAAGGGAGACAGAGATACTGTGCAGTCAAAGCATCCTAATTTCCCCACAGTGCTCTAAAAGACACCTTTAAATGACCTCTTGACAACATTTGAGGGCTGTTGAGGGAAGGTAAACATGTCTGAAGCTCATTGTGCTAGTGGGCCTGTGGCATTGACAGCAATGAGGGCAGTGGATTGTGGTGTTGAAGATGCTGACACATTGTCCTTGGACTGAGCAATGAGTCTAGACTGATCATTCAGTTGTTGACATTGTAGAGACTGGCAATAGAAATCTGCAGGCATGGAAAAGTTGTGATTGAATTGTAAAGGTCACCTAAGTTAACTCAGCCTAAAGGCCTCATAACTTCAAAGTCCACGCTAAGGATCTGAGTGCTATTGACACTATAGTAGATAGGCTTTATGACCTTGATCCACCCAACCTGAACATTGATGAATTCGTTATGTGCAATATCAACTTTTTAAAGGAGAGTCCTTATATCTATCCTGAGATGAAGATCACTGGCTGGGTTTTCAATGATAGGACTGGGAAGGTAAATCACTCTTGCTGACAGTGTCATTTTTGTACTGACTTCAGCAGCAGATTCATCAGGTGGCATAGTACACCATGAAATGATCATGTGGCTGTTGAACAAGAATAACTACAATGTATCTTCAGTCTTGGAAACCTTGTGCAATAGATGATCATGATAATTCAACTTCTTTCTTCTGTGCTCTGTGGTGACCAGAAGCCTAAATAGCTTCACTAATTTAGCATTCTCATGCTTGGACTGACTTCTTCAACTTCATGATCAAAAGCTGCAGGCAGTTTTAAGTCTCCATTCATCAACTGTCCATTCAGTGACAAGTAGCTTCAGCCTGAGAGTGCTGACAAGTTTGTGGCAAGTCATCAGATCAGAGAGTAGGCAAGAAGTGTCCAACTGACACACCAAAATTGTCTGCCTGGGCTGGTTGTGTGGTCATACAAGATTCAGCCTGCACTAACTTAGTGAAGTTACAGCCCATGTACTGAATGGCATAAAGCTCTGGGATGGAGTCTGAAATGTTGTTTCTTGTCTCTTCGCTGCATTGGTGACCCACAGAGACAGACCACCTTTGCAACTTTACCATGGGTTCTCAGTTGCACATGCCCCAACACCCCAAGTGCCTGTGCCATTCAACTGGCCACAGTTCTTACTGAAAACTATACATTTATGACATCATACAAACATGCCTTTCTTGCCAACCACCAGGCTCTCAGACGAAAACGGCATACGAGATTAGAACATGTATACACTGTTGCATGGTTGGATTGCTTGCTTCATAACACTGAAAGCAAATCCCTGTAAATACGCCACCATACAGGGGTATTACAAACACATATATTTTTCAGAACAATCCTGTAAGACTGCTGTAAAGCAGGGGGGATTACAGCAACATTTCAGTGTGACATAGTGTCACAGTAATACATTCTGTAATACTCCTGAGAAATACAAAGGTATTTCAGAGTGACACTGGAAGAAATTCCTGGACTTGTTGTAAGGCTGCTGTAATACCCCTGTATGGCAGGGTAATTACAGGAATTTCTTCCAGTGTCACTTGGAAATACCTCTGTATTTCTCAGCAGTATTACAGAATGTATTACTGTGACACTATGTCACACTGAAATGTTGCTGTAATCCACCCTGATTTACAGCAGTCTTACAGGATTGTTCTGAAAAATATATGTGTTTTTAATACTCCTGTAATGTAAGGTGTATTACTTATTGAATGACTTGTAGTAAGGCTGCTGTAATACCCCTGTATAGTGGCATATTTACAGGGATTTGCTTCCAGTGTAATCCAAGCAGTGAGAGTTTTTAGAGCATTTGAGAGATGGATTCACAGAGATACATTGTAACATCTAATAAAATCTGCTTTTTGTTCATTCCAAGCAGCACTGCCCAGCTTTTTCACCCATGAGTAATCCAGACCATTGATATCAGTAACTCTTGACAACACAACAAAGGTCAAACCAGCACAAAATCCCTTCCTTCCCAGTCCAACCTGTGCTTTCTTTATTGTAAGACCTTGAGATTTGCAGACAGTAATGGCTCATGCCAGTCATAAAGGTAATTGCAATTGGCTGCACAGTTGGCCCTCGAACTTGAAAACTTGCTTATATACAGCAATGGGAATGAGAGATGTGCCTTCAGGAAAGCCCTCACAAGATTCAGATTGCCAGAGAGTAGGTCCTGTGTATATGGGGATCTCAACGAGGACAGCAAGGGGGAGATCTGATCAGGCACAACCAGGCTTCCAGACAATGTTGACGACAGTCCTGACAGTGCTGTTCACAAGACCTGTAGAAAGCAAGAAACAGTGAGCTATAGAAAACATCAAGAGCAGAAAGTTATAGTGACCCTTAGTCTGCCATAGATTTCAGGTCACCATAACTTTTGCACCTTTCACCAGCAAAAGTTCTGGTTCAAGACTGCAGTCTTCTGCAGATGCTTTGTGAGTACCTCAGCCATCGTTCTTGCAGGTTATCCAAGCACAGGGTTGATTTAGAGTGGCAAGCTGAGAAATGTTGGCATAATCAATGACTTCAGTTGTGGTGAAAAGGCTGACAGCATCAGAAAAGTCTTCTTGTTGTTGAGGAGAGAGATTAGGCTTGTAATGTGTTTGAAGAAACTCCAAGTCAGAAAGCTGGAATCCAACAGTAGACACATTTTTCAATAGCTGCCAAAACTGGACCTGAAGTGGATCATTTCCCTGTTGACGCTTCACAACCAAAATACATAGACTTTGTGAAATTGAACGATAGAGAGCTGTCCTAGAGCAGTATCTTGTTGTGGAGAGGAGAAAAGTGGCTGGTCCTTAACAGGTGGAAGCTGGGTGAAGTCACTGACAATAGATAAATGAAAACCACCAAAGATGGCAGAAGCACCCTGAGGCCACATCTGGTGTAGACAAGCATCTACCTTGGTGAACATCCTCTGGCCAACCATTGACTTTTCGTCAATGATACCAAAGTGGACACCTTTCCACATTTGTTGGACCCAGGTCAATCTGGAAAGATTTAAAGGAGTGGAAACTCCTTTACATATCTTTCACAAACTAACCTAGATCCAGTCAGAGGAGTGATGGTGCCATTAGATGCAGGAATGCTGAGTGTGGTGAGATGCTGAGCATGGAGTCAAAGGTGAATGACTCAACCAACAACAACCTTCCACTCAAGACAAGGTGTGTAGTTTGGGGGTAGGGAGATGCTAAAGCTCTCACAATAGATCTAGACAAACCAAATCTTCAAGGAAGAAGTAAAAGAAGTGTAATAAAAATCAAGACAAGATGGAGTGCCACTTCGACTGGACAGAGACTAGTCTGGATGGGGGAAAAAGGGTAAAAAGATGTAAAAGGGATGTGACATGGAGGATCTGAGGGTAGTAGGAGGTAGGTAGAATGCAAAGAGGGTGGTAGGATTGAGGAGGGTGGTTATATATGATGAGGAAAGGATATATGGGTGCCCTGTTGTGGTGACACTCCAACAAATACAAAATGAAACTGGGGTGGGCAGAAGAGAATGGTAATGCACACAATTGCATATGTGATCCTTGTAACAGGTCTGATTGCCTTTCATATATCGGACCTGCATGAGAGGAAGAACGAGGGATATCATCATTTCTTCCAGGTCAGTCAGACCCTTCAGAGTGACAGCTATTGGAACTGAGGCAGGAAAACATTAGCCAAATTCATGAGAACATACAGACAACATACCTGGATTTGTGTTATTCTCTTTACTCCACTTCTTCACATCTTCCTTGTCCTTTCTACACTTCTGACACTCACCATCCTTCCTTCTCCTCACAAACTTTGCATGAATAATAGGTCAAAGCCTCCTCTGCCTTTACAAAGTTCTCAACACATTTGGCCTGCTGCACATCAAGACAGGAATCATCTGGAAGGTTGATATCCATCATTTCATGGCCATCACCAAAAACTTCATCAAACTTGTCAGTGGGATTTGATTGTATGCTGTCAGGATCAGGGTCTGGTATTATGTCATTGTCTTCATCTGGTACCTCTTCAACATAAGCAGCTCTTCTTTGTCTTTCAATTGCATGTCACATTAATCTTCCCAGTTTTGTCACAACAATCATCTTCAGTCATTTCATGATGACCTTTTGTACACCATCATTTTCCTGGAGTGTTGATTAGAAGATGAGGAGTTGAAGCACTCTTTGTGATGAGCAGGCATGATATGAATAGTACACTATAAGTGGAGCGGCAACTCCATACTTACCTGGGGATTGTTGGAATTCTATATAATTAGCCACATATGCACCACTCACTTTCCACTTTACTCCACACTTACATAGCTACTTATATCATTACTCCAGACTGATCTCAGACATTACATCGTAGTATCCACTTAGCACCACTTTGCTCTATTTACAGATTTGCTCAGCCACAGTAGTACATAGTATAAAAGCTTGTAAAAGTAGATACAACATCATGCAATTGCAGTAAGCTGTAAGTGCAATACAATATTATCAACTCCATATTATGTGGTCTATGACTTCACTATGAATTACTTAATTGTAATTTCTACAGCCACAGTAGTACATAGTATAAAAGCTTGTAAAAGTAGATACAACATCATGCAATTGCAGTAAGCTGCAAGCACAATACATTATTATCAGCTCCATATTATGTGGTCTATGACTTCACTATGAATTACTTAATTGTAATTTCTACAGGGATGAGTAGAGCTTGTTAGAGCTTGTTAGAGGGGTGAGTGAGGCAAGTGGTTAAGTTGAGAAACTTGTTATTTGGAGGGCTATCTACATGCCCTTTTATACCTTTGAGAGGGGCTAAATACATGTGACTACGTATGACTACTTTAACAATAAGATTGATGTATTTAGTAATGACAGAACAATGATGGTAGTATATTGTATTGTACTTATTGTTCTACATAGAAGGTATTGATGGCTGCATTAGATTGTGCCATTTCAACACTTTATACTCACCAGCCACCTGTGCAGCATTATGCATTTGCACACCTTTGAAAGTCAGCTGTTGTCAGAAATCCTTGTCTCAGCCACCTTCAGCATATGTTGTACCCATACACTCCTTCATATTTCCATATTTGTCACTCTTACATCATTCACTGCCTAAGCCCAGAAACCCTCAGAGGGTTTTTCAATTATACCTATGTGCACCTCCACCCTATTCTATTTTTGTTTCATTTATTATGTCAATTATTCATTCCATTTATCGCTCCACATCTATATTCATTGTTTAACATTTGATTTGTTTATTCTATTCACTGTTTGGGACTTGCAATTGTTTAGTATATTAGTTATAGGAGCACCATAGTTGCAGAGTCTTGATACAGGAGGTAGTTTCATGACTCGTATATAGGTAGTGTTCTCCTGTACTCAAGCCTCAGAATTGATCTTGTTGTTGTTTCCTCTCATTCTTCTTTGCTTGTTTCGCATTGCAAATCGAGGGATACATGCACTGCACTTGTGCGCAGTGAATCTAGTCAGACAACTCTCTCAGGAGTCATAGTTGTCTTGTATCCTTTACAGGGATTCTCATTCTACATTCACCACCCATTATCATTCTCCTTGGTCTAGTTCCTTGCTGTCATCTCAGTTGCCATACAGGCGTGTAGATTGATCCACCAGCAGCTCAGATCGTTGGTCTTGTAAGCTTAGGGTCAGTGGGTGAGTAGTGTCACTCCCTTGAGCTGAAGCCACCCCTATGTTCCAGACTCCTCCTGGGGCATTCTCCCCTCATCAACAAGCCCATTCAGCAATGAGAGGTTAGCCTGACTTGAGGGTTCATGACAGAAGATCAATTCTCCCATCGTCATTCAGGGGAATCCATCCAATTATCTTTATCAATCCTATCCTATCCTTTATTCTTCCTTTCCTGTCAGTACCAAAAACCTTGAGGAGGGGTCGACTCATTCAAGAACCTCTTTGAGCACCTCAGGTACCGCCATTGGACATCAACATCTTCCTTAGGAACTCACTACTTCTTCAGATCATTGTTGGGGGTTGTTGGTGCTGTTCATCAGTAAAGAGCATTCCTGTTGACACCTTTCCAGATGGGGGTATATTGGCTTCAGTATGTTATGATGGGTCACTGCTGGTTTTAGGGGTGCAGTGTCAGTGCTTAATTGGTTGATCAGAACTGCTGGGTGGCTTATCTGGTTGATCATCTCGTATTTGGTTCACCATATTCAGACATCATTCCACTTCAAGACTTATATCATCCAATTCTATCCATATCCATATCCTTCAGCCAGTCATATCCTATGCTTTATGCTCACAGGAAGGCTTCATGTTTGTTTAAAACCCTTCAGAAGGAGTAGGAGCTATACTCACTCTGGAAGAATGCATTGGCCTATACCGAGATGCCTTGCAAGGGATTTCGACTGAATTTTGATGAACGCATATCCTTGATGAGGACACCATTAATCATTACGCAATTCCCACACAAGACTTATTATTTGTCAAGGAAGCTATCATTGCTACAGAGTACACAGAGGCATTAGCATTAATCACCAGTAACCAGTTGGACACTGAGTTAACTCACAACCTGGATAATCAAAGAGCCTCACAATGTCGGATCAGAGACATAATTTGGTGAAATCCAAGGGCAGTCGAGAGACTCAGGAACAACAAACCTCTGGGTGAGTACATGAACCCTGCTAGGTACATGAATGAATACACTAGGCAGCATCAAGCTCAATTCCCTGTTACTGGAAGAGATCTCATACAACCACGTATGCTCATAACTCACGATCTTATGGGAAACATTGAAAGGCAATTTTGGGAAGGAGGATACACCTGGCCCACTATGCAAGATATTATTCAGATGGATCATTATGTCAACACATTATGCATTGGAGGATTCACAGACAAAGCTACTTGGGTAGTTCGATGGATCAACGTGCTTCTGGAGTATACCATTCAGCCAGACACTATGAACATGTTTACAAAGGAAACCACAGAAGAGTCTCTGCCACAAGAATCTGGTATGCCTATGGAAGTCGACTCTTAGGGAATCTAGAGAAGATCAAAACCTTTAGCAGGATTCTCGAATCCTTTTTGGACAACTATGGCTTGGATATTGCACAGTAAACAGACAAATAATGTTTGACACACATGTGTTGCATACCCCTTTTCTCTGGTGGATTGACTGGGAATACAAGGCTGCAAATATCAAGGCTATGTATGCTATCATATTTGGAAAAGGTGATCAGGAAGCTGGATTTGGAAATTCGCAGAAGGATTTTCACCACCTTATACCCTTTGGGTCTTCAATCATACTTCTCTATCAACTATTAATGAATTTCAACACAGATAACCTGTGGAAGGTTTTATGTCTCGTACCTGGTCCAATAGAAGATCAAGATGGATGTACCAACTCAGATTCAAGTTCTCTCATCATATTCCTATATTCTTGGGCTCTTTCGTTATTATTTGTCATCACCTCATTTTCAGTTCTGCAAATTTCGATGTTCAAGTTATTTTCACATGAAGATTCAAGAAGGACAGTGTGTGGAGCACACATTTATACATTTCATATACAAAATCAAGAAAACAGTGATACAGTGGAAAATACATAATCAACTAAAGTCCATGAGGAAGATGACAAAGAGGATGAGTGTTCAATACTACCAAAAACAAAAACCATTTACCCTATGCGTGACCAAGACAAATTGCAATCAGTGACAAGTCAACGACAACAAAGACATTCACATCAGGGTGTCAACAATGCCTAGATGAGAAAGTCCCAGTTGCTGGTAAACTTGCGCTTGGTGAAATCTTTGGGAGCCACTGGAAAAATCCAATCAGTATTTGAAAACCCTCTGAAAGGGAAGTGAAGGTACTTACACCAAGTACACCCATGATGAAACAGCACAAATGTCATGCCTGTAAACTCATAGGGACAGAAAGATGTGTCCCAGAGCTCTTTCAAGGAACACTCTGTTCCTGCCTTCCATCGACATGCTAGACACAATATTGGGACTGCCACCAAGACTCACTCATGGTCTTTTCAAAGACACAGGGGAGCCCATGCTTTGCACACTGCTCACAAGGAAATCTTGGGATATCATAGATAATCCCAGGGGCAGTGTTAATACAAAAGTTACAGATGTTCTTCACAGCACTGGTAGGACTGATGAAGGCATTGGGGTGGTTGACTGATAATCGTTGCATGGCTGAACAACATGCCCATAATTCTGGATATGTCTTTTGCGAGCCAAGACGCTAAGGAGAAGAATCATAAATAAAATGCCTAGAGAGAATATACTGGGTAAAAGAGGATCTCACCTGCCCTGTCTATGTTCGAAGGGGACTCAATGTGCCAGTTGTTTTCAAAAGGATTCTCATTGACAACATCAGTGTCTTGAAAAATGAAAGCAGAAACATGGGAGTGAGAGCTGTTGTTGGAATGGACTGGATCATGATGAAGGAGGACTTGAGACTGTTCAAAAGACAGATCTTGATTAGATGGAGGAACTGGTCCAGGATCTTCTCAAGGTTTTTCACCCTGAACTGTCTGGACTTGTGAGTTTTCATCACAGGGACCATCTCGTCTTCCTCGCCCTCTGTTTCAGCCCCATGAACCAATCTTGCCTTTCCCTTTCCCTTATCCCTCTTTCTCTTTCCCAAAGATGATTCTTCATGTTCCTTCTCCTTACAAATTTGACAATGTTGTGCACTGGATGGATTTTCAAGGAGTAGATGATGATTCCTGTGGTGAAACATTGGGAGCAGTTTTAGAGACTTGGTGAGGAGGAGGGGAGTATGAAGAATGTCTTTTACAAAGCCCATCTTCATCTTCAGACTCTTCTACAGGATCTTGAGGTACTGGAGAAGGATGAGGGGTTGGCGATCCCATCAAAATTCCTCTGGGGCTTGAAACAATGTTGAGATCATTGTCAAAAAGCTGAGAAGGGAATGTTGGATGGGTGGAAGTGAACAGAGGTGTCCGAGAGGAGTGTGATGGGCCAGGTTGTGAAGGTGAAGGGATAGATTTCAATTGGAGAAGGGTGAGTTGACAATCCAATTGATATGAGAAGGCGGACAGCGCATATTGGAGATGGTGAACAAGGAGGGGAGGCAGTAACCACAGGAATCTCGGGGACAGCATCTTCGATGACATCCTCATCGACATCTATCACATTTGTTCTAATCCTCAACCACTGTATCTAGATCAAAGGTGTAGAAATGACCTGATACATGGGACCAGAGAATCATCCACTCATTGCTCAAATCAGCTGACCTGCACAATATGGTCGATGGTCCGATGTTCGACACTGCTGGCTTCCTTCCATCAACAAAAGAAGGCATCATTGTCTCAAATAAACTGATAGTGATAATCAGTTTCTTGGATAAGGCAATAGAAGGCTGGGGATACAAAGAATTGAATGCAACCAGGATGTTTTTCAGTCAAGGTGAGTAGGAATTCGAAAAGAAAATGATATTGGGGAAGGATCATGTTAGGCATTCAACCAAAATCAAAAATCCTTTGAGGAGACTCACCATATGAAGAAGAAAATCAAAGGCGGCATCAATAATCTCCATTCCAGATGGAAAGTTGCCCTTCATAAAGACAAGAGCAGTGGCTTTCTTCCTTGCCTCTTCAGAAACTGGGAAGACCTCTTCATCAAGGATTCTGCTGTCCACTCCTTAGTGCCATGAATGTGAAACCTGAACAAACACTTTGGGAGGCAATCCCATTCATATGTGGCTTGTTGGGTAACAGGTGTTGGAACAGACGCTGAGAGAATTGCTGAGTCAGGGAGAGCAAGATTGGTGGGAATGGTGGAAAATTTGAGATCTTCGATAAAGGACTTGAAGCAGGACACAAGCATGGTTCAGTTGGTCATGATGGACAATGAGGATGGTTGGATAATTGGTTCAGTGAGGAGAGATGGTGGTGATCATTGGGCAAGAATGGGTTGTCTTTTGAGGGCTCAAAAGATTCAACAAAACCCTGAAAGGATTTCAATTGAACAGAAATTCTTCCTTTTCCATTATCACAATCACAGAAGTGACTATTCAGGGAATGCAGACACCTTTAAAGTTATTCTCTAATGGAATTTCATACAGATCCTGCTGTTCATATCCAGACCATACCTTTCATATTTCCTATTTGAGGTATAACATCTACCACTGCCAACTCAAAAACTGCTCACTTGTGGAAAAGTTCACCTTAGAGGGGGGGTAATGTCAGAAATCCTCGTCCCAGCCACCTTCAGCACATGCTGTACCCATACACTCCTTCATATTTCCATATTCGTCACCTTACATCATTCACTGCCTAAGCCCAGAAACCCTCAGAGGGTTTTTTTGATTATACCTATGTGCATCCCCATCCTATTCTATTTCAATTATTCATTCCATTCATCGCTCTACATTTATATTCATTGTTTAACATTTGATTCATTTATTCTATTCACTGTTTGGGACTCATGATCATTTAGTATATTAGTTATAGGAGCACCATAGTTAGTTGTGGAGTCTTGGTACAGGAGGTGGTTTCACTACTCCTGTATTCAAGCCTCAGAATTGATCTTGTTGTTGTTTCCTCTCATTCTTCTTTGCTTGTTCTGCATTGTGAATTGAGGGATACATGCGAATCTAGTCAGACAACTCTCTCAGGAGTCACAGTTGTTTTATATCTTTTACAGGGATTCTCATTCTACATTCACCATCCATTATTGTTCTCCTTGGTCTAGTTCCTTGCTGTCATCTCAGTTGCCATACAGGCATGTAGATTGATCCACCAGCAGCTCGGATCATTGGTCTCGTAGGCTTAGGGTCAGTGGGTGAGTATTGTCACTCTCTCTTGCCGAAGCCACCCCTATGTTCCAGACTCCTCCTGGGGCATTCTCCCCTCATCGACAAGCCCATTCAGCAGTGAGAGGTTAGCCCAGCTCAAGGGTTCATGACAGCTGTTTCCAACATGTGTTACAATTGTGTGTGAGTTTGGATATAATATCGGGAGTGTAGCTGTGAGTTTCCATTTGCTTCTGGAGACGAATGGTAAGATAATGTTTATATTGTTTAGCCTTTCCACAACTTCAGCACTTCTTCTTCTTCTGGCACCTATTGCAGCAGCTAGGATCCTTCCTAACATCATTCTCTGAGGGGAAACTGCTCTTCAACTTGAAGCTCTGACAACATGGACATTGCCTGGGTAGTTTTCGACAGATGCAGCATTCATTGTATTCTGAGCCATTCTCAAGGAAGTAACTGATGCTGTGGTTTATAGGCAGCTTGTGCATTTCTTTCTTCTGGGACATGTTGGATTCTATTGTGATGTTCCAGAGTCATCAGAGGTTGTTTGGGCATTGTCAGCTGCAGGCAGATGACAGTAGCATTCTGTGCAATGGATCCAGCAAGTCTTGTTTCTGGATTGACAGTGAGTGTGTCCGTTGATATGCCATACAAAATTCGCATGTAGAAATGTTAATTGGTGGTTAGAAAGCTGGTTCACCACTTCAATTGGAATATAAAGGACTAGAGTGAGTCCTGAACTGCTAGTTAAAGTGTTAGTGGACTAAGTGTACATGCCAGTACAATAAAGCTAAGTACTTATGAATAGGATATGCTTATTCTAAGTACTATGGTTGATGTGTACAGTGCTTCAGTTATAGTAGCAGACCCACCCTATATACTATACGAAGTTCTATAAAGACTTTGTAACAATTCCTGCTATAATGTGCTTAGTACCACCAGTGTGACTCAAGGGAAAGTGAAGCCCCTATTCACAGGCCAGGCACACATAGGCTATACAACCCAGACTCTAGTGCTAAACAATCACTGGTTGAGAATTGCACCATAATTGGAGAAATAGGAGGAAAAAACCCTAGTAACCGACTATGTCTGAACTAGCAGTATAGTAATCGATACCTCACTTATAAGCAAAACAGAAGGAATAGTCTTTTGAAAGACAGTAAGGATAGATAAGTAGGACAAAGTATATATGTACGAGTTCCTAGGGAGCTCAGCTTTCATATGGTACTAAAGGGATGGACTAGCGGTGAAGAAATAAAACCCATAGTTCATTACCACCAGTATGCAATCTAAGGAATGAGTCATAATGAGAAAGCCCCAAAAGAGGTAAAGATATTTCTGAATGCAACAGTAAGATTGGCAAGATGTGTGCCTGATGATGGAGGCATTCTCGTTGGTACAAGTGCGACTACAAAAGATATGTAGGACCTTATAGAGAGCAGGACTCATCTATAAGAGAACTATACTACAAACTGGCAGTATACTAGAAACGAAGTCTATAAACACCAAGTCTATAGTAGTGCCAGAAGAACATAAGAGGAGGAATAAGCAAAAGACTACACAAACCTGTAGCGACTGATTGGTGGTAAAGGAATGTGAGTCATATGAGTGGAGCCCAGCATGGATGGTGGAACTATGTGAGTCAGAATGACTACGGCTGCCAGTTCCAGAAAGGTACCCTTAGTCAAGAGGATGAAGTTAAGGGAACATAGAAAGCCCTATTAGTTTTAGATAATATTGTACATTTCCTAGATACCCTAATTAGAAGGTACCTACTTAATCTAGTAGTACTAGTAAGCATGGACCAGTGGTTAGACCAATATTTCTGTTTCTTATGTACCTTTTTAGCAGACATTAAAAAGAAATGTAGAACTGTATAGTAGTAGCTGCGAGTAGTATGAAAGGACTAGGTATTTCTCATAGTTACTCAAGTCACATATGTAGAGTATCAGGACCACAGCAGCTCTAAGTAAGAGGGCATGAAATACAGACAAAGTGTAGAGTATCAGTCATCTCACTAGCACCAGCTGTAGAGACTGTGAAACACGGATTACACTTCTACCAAATTTACCTCACTCACATCAAGTATAAACATAGTGTGTGGATCAATAGTGTTGAATCAAATTTGTTGGTTTTGTGTGTTACCTTTTTGTGTGTGTCCTCAGACTTGTGAAACTGGTTATAAGGCATTTGGGCCTACAAATTGTGAATTGAAACTGTTGGTTATACTTTGTGGACTTGTTATAGTCTTTATGTGTTGAATTTGTGTGCATTTGTGCAAAAACATACCAAAACCCCAAAAGTCCTTGTAGTACAAGTGAACTGTTGAGTATTCTGACTACTCGGAATGCTTGCATTTTACAATTTGTATAAAAGTCTTTAAGTTTGTGTTTTGTTCTACACTTACACAAAAGACACCTATTATACTGGAGCCCACTGTGAGGGTGTTCAATTCAGTTCATTTTTACTACAAGAACACTTGAGCTACTAGCTCTTTCAAAAAGTTGTCAAAGGTAAAAGGTCTTAAAGATCACTGAGACAGCACCTATTGGAAGGAAGCCCCTTCTACTAGAAAACCCCCTGGACAAAGAGAGACTACTACTAGTGAGCCTTCAAGTTCAAGGCTTCCTACAGAGGAATCTTTAGTCTACAATCCATACCCTCTCAAACCTTGGAGAGAGAACAAAAGAGAACAGTTGCTAAAAAGAGAACTAGTGGTAAACCTAAGAAGAAGAAAGCTTCTCAGAAGAAATAGAGGAACCATCTACTTCTACTGGCACCAATAGAGCTCCATCACTTGAATCATTGTTACTCTCACCTTTAGACGAAGAACTTGTGTTACCTTTTGAGAATCTCTTCATACCTGAACCACAACAAACATCTAGTACACCTAGAACAGAAACAATGGCAGATGAACAAGTTAAAACAAACATTCCTGGGCTTGAAGTAAGCCCAGAAGCTTTGAGAGCTACACAAAATGATAGCTACCAAAAGCCAAAAAGATGGCACCTTGCTTTGACAAAGAAGAGCCGGAGAACTTAGAACGATACTTTGATGAGATAGAAGGACTCTGTCAAGACTTGTCTATAGATTTAGAACAGTCCAAGATCTTTCTGGCAATGAAGTATATGGAGTATAAGACCTGCAGATGTCATGAGGAGGATGCTATTGAAGCTGGTTCAAGTTGGGATGCTTTTAAGAAAAAGCTGAGGAAGTGTTACCCAGAATCAGTTGGTGGTGTTAATGGAAGTGTTAACAAGCTAAAAGCAATAGCTGCCAGAAATGAAGGGATTACTATCCTACAGCGAGAAGGTCTTTTGGTGTATATAAGAGAATTTAAGCTAGAAGCAAAGAAGCTCATGCAGAAGGAACAGGCTATGATTTCCAATCAACAAGCCATAGAATACTTCATGAGTGCACTAGATGTAGAATTGTGAAGAGTTATGATCTCTTTCTTACCTGAAATCGATGATGAAGTAGACAATGTGGAGGGCCCATTCCTGCTAGAAGTAATGATGCAAGCCACCAAAAGCACTTGTAATAATCATGTAGCCACATTAATGAGTCTTGGGGTCAGTCCAAACACAGGCAAAACTTCTACTGGTAAACCAGTAAGAGAAAGGATTATTGAATCCTGACCACCACCAATTAAAGAAGAGAGTTCCCCAGATGAATTGATGGTGAGAATGGCAGCCTCTAGCGATGTCAATAATGGAAGGGTAAAAAGACTTGGCTGAGAAGATCAATCAGAATACTACGATCTTAGCTTAGCCAAACTGGTGGATCTAGGCCTAACTCTAACAGTGGGAGTTTCAATAACAATCAAGGGTATTCCTCTAATACAGGATACTTGAATCCACTGCATTTAGGGTTGAACTTGAATCAGGCAACTAGTGGAAGAAAATGTTTCTTCTGCAATAGCCCAGATCATATGGCGCCAGATTGTGACATTCAACAAGAGTACTTTGATAAGAAGTGGCTCATCAGGAATGAACAGGGAAAATTACACCTTAGAGAGAGCAGCTTTGTCCCTCAGAGCTTTGAAGGAGACACAGAGCTGAAGGAGACACAGAGTCGAAGGCTCAAAAGATTGAAAAAAATTGCTAAAGAGAAGGGTTGGGATAAGAAGAAAGTAATGTTTACTTCCATAGAAGAAATGGAAGATGCTTACATGGAAACACCCACCAATTTCAGTACCTTCATGGGTAAGATAAATACCATGATGTCTTCACTAGATCAACATCATCATGATCTAGAGGAAAAACAGGAAATGGCAGAGTCACAGAGAAAAGATGAGATGGGCCTCATTAGAAAATCATTGGAACAACTAGTGTCAGGAAACTAAGAGCTCTGAGGATAGGGTCCAGGCAAGATGATACTACATCACAGTTTGTAACCCAAAAAGAAAAGGCCCTTGAGGAGAAAGCTACTCAATTAAAGCCAGTGGTAGAAGTACCTACAATTCTGAAGAGGGGAGAAAAGAAAGGAACTTATGTCCCTCTGCAGAAAAGAAATGATGAAGGCTCAGAGACAGCGGATTCACCACCAGAAAAGAGTTCAAGCACAGAAGAAAGTATTGCCAATAGAAGTACAACTGGCGGTAGGCCCTTCAATAGGAATATACCTGTTAATCAGGAAAAGTTGGCTGGTCCCAACACATCTAAAGCACCAAAACCTGTTGAAAAGTCTACAACTGCCAGAGTACCTCCCAAGGAGAAACAAAAGATGCATCCTTTCTTAGAAGGTGTAACAGACTCTAGGGAACCAATGTTGTTAACTGGTGTTGAAGAAAGAGTGGTGGACAAGATCATGCAAGGAGAAATTTCCTTGCAAATGATGGAAGTAGTGGTGATTGCGCCAGCAGTAAAAAGACTGTTGAAGAGAAGAATGAACATCCTGAATGTGAAACCTAGAGTGCGGTGAAGGCCTGTTCAAACCCATAAACAAGTGGTTGTAGGAGGAAACTTAGAGTCTGAAGAGGAGGAAGTATATTTCACCTTAGAAGATCTAGAGCAGCCTGCAATGGAACATCTTTGTTCAGGGTAGAGGCAGATTACCTACAAATTCGATTGTACATAGAGACTCAGTGGAAAAATTCTTGAAACACAGGCCAGAGAAACAAGACAAGAAGATCGTTATAGCGGCTAGACCATCAGATGAACTTAGAGTCACCTATCCTGTTATCAATGGATCTGGTCAACTAGTAGAGTGCATTATGGATAATGATCACAGATAGTGTCAATGAATACTAGTGTAGTGCTGGTTTACAACTAGCCTGGGATCCAGATTTAGTTATTCATATGGAAAGTGCGAATGGCACTATCACACCTACTAGAGGATTAGCTAGGAATGCACCATTCAAGTTTGGTGACATAAAGGTCTATTTACAAGTCTG